>JASDQU011401846.1:12447-41798 GCA_032191745.1 Picea mariana
GGGTATTCAAAGCCACGAGGATGCGAGGAGAGAGGAGGAGATATCCATTGGATCCAGAGTGTAGGAGGACCATTGGATCTGCGCGAGGGATCGTGTCTCGGGACCTCGCAAGAAAAGGCTCGACAGTTTGGGCGCAGGGATCGTGAGGTTGCGAGAAGCGATATCCCGACAGCTGGAGGATAGTGTGGGCCATAGCAGAGTCAGCGAGTGGAGTACATGTGGCACAAAGGATTCGTCGAGTCGTGAAGTGCCGAGGAGCCAAGATTTGTGTGGACGCCGAGTCGCGAAGTGCCGAGGAGCCGAGATTCATGTGGACGCCGAGTCGCGAAATGCCGAGGAGCCGAGATTCATGTGGACGTCGAGTCGCGAAGTGCCGAGGAGCCGAGATTCGTGTAGGACGCGTGGCAGAGCATAAGGTGGGATCGCGCAGCCGAAGGGTGGACACGTGTTGTCTGAAGACAAGAGTCAGCACTCCGTTGAATTCTCGCATCTCAGAGATTCGCGGAGTAGGAGGATGAAAACTCGACGGTTCAACCGGCAAGGTTGCGAGGTTGCGAGGTAAGGACAAAGTCGCAGAGGTAGTGGTCATATGGTGGGAGCTTAGTCAGGAGGGCTAGCGCGTAGGAGCTGAGAGCTTATCGGAGAATCAGAGGTTGGGAGTTAGAGAGTACAATGACTCTCGACAGCGGAAATGCCGAAACCCCGAAAACCCGATAGTGAGTCGGGGATAATCACGGTTCTTGCAGAGGCCGTGACAGGTGAAGGTAAGGCCTATGGATCGGGCATTTGACAGGGATTCTACTTGGGAATCTAAAGAGCCACTTCGGCTCAGAAGCAGCAAGGGAATTGAACGATCCTAAGAGCGGGTGAGTCGAGGAACAATCTCACCTGCATCAAATAGCCTCCAAGAAAGATAGTTCCTTACTTCTTCATCCAATAGCCAAGACAAATCATCACAAGAGATAGTAGCAAGAGTGTTGATGTTTGGAAAACATTGGGAAGACATTCTTCTAAATTAATAATTAATAATATAATTATTAATTATTAAATAATATATATAATAAATAATAATAATAAATAGTTATATATTATCCAAGGGACACATACTTTCATGGATGGTCGTCATATGTTCTCTATATACGGAACACTCATCATTGTAATGAAATATCGATCATATATCATCTCATATGAAAAATCAACTTGGTATCAGAGTAGGACTGGGCGTGACTCCTTCACGGCAGAGACCAGAAAGATGAGTAGAAAAATCAACATGAGAAAGGGTTGCACAATTCTGTTGGTACCTACACAGTGTCCATGGATAATAAATTTTGATCGTGTTTGCATGTAGTGCTTTATGCACATCAATTTTTCTGAACTATGCCTATGCATAATCTTCCATGCAAGGATCATAACAAGAAGGTAATTTATGCCACAGGTCCTACACATTGAAGATAGCATGCCTTACAATGAAAAAATAAACATGAACAAGAAAGAACTTGATCCTTATAGAGAAGGGAGTGAAAAGTGGTGTTAAATACATGTTTTGATAGGGATTTTGTGGATGTCACAAGGCGTTTCATGGTTTTATTGATCCTGTCCATGCAAACATGTGTGTACAAACTGTAAATGTCGATATTTGCATACATTTGAATAAAGCTTCTGAAAACACTATCACACAGGGATGATGACTTGTTATTCCTCTTGGAATTGTAGGAGCCCTTGAAACTGTGATAAGGCACCGAGATATTCGATCCTGGGTGCCATTACAATCGTATAATATCACAATAACATTATAGAAAATGACTTGATAAAATCTCGATCCAAGACGTCTTGAAAGAATCTATTTGTAGAAGGATATGATGTGAGAGGAAGATGGCCTCCGAACTTGGTCTCTCCTTAAAATCGATATTATGGTCAAGTCATCTCTCAAATAATTGAAACCTAGTGAAAAAATATTCAATGTAAGAAAAGATGACACCCTCTAGCAAGAAGCCGCACTCATGTTATAACCAGATCGTGTCATTATCTTGAAGATTGCAATTGTAGAAAAATAAGATCGAGTCTCATTGTCTAGAACATGTGATTGATCGAGGAACACAACACTTTCCCAATTCTCTATGAAAACCATTTCTTGATCGTTGCAGTACTCACCTACTATATCATAATTACTACTAGTCCAATATATGATCATATTGAAGTATTTTTCGCACATTCATCAAATTTGTTTGCCATAATTTATGAATAGTCAAGGCATTGATATATGAAAAATCCACATGCCAACATAATGGCATAATCAACCACAAACTCTACACCTCCAAGCCTATGTGCTATCAATTTCCTAAATTATGTGCAAAACTCAATCATGTGATCTTTGAAGAATAGATGCATATCAAAGTCTTAGGAGAATGCCTGGAGCATTTTCATAAGCTACCAAACATAAATTGCAGGGGACTACAAGAAAGACTTATTGTTAAAATAGCATTGGTTATACATGATGCAGCTAGAATTTATGTAAACTCACGCCAATGGTGATTCCCAGGGACCATGTGAAGATGTTTGTTGAATTGATTATGGCGGTGTCATGTGAGCAGAGTATGATATTTTCCATTAGGTTCGAGGACAAGACTGTCGGTGCTGGTGTTATTCAATCCATCATCGATTGTAACTAGAGCAAGAGAGAAACCAATGTGAAAGATTGTTGCATATAATGCTTAGTTGGATGGAAAATTTATCACCCTTTTACAACAACATGGTGTTGCAATTATCAAGGCATGTAAGCTCTCTAGTGCATTGTTTGTTGTTAGTTTTCCATGTGATCATATCCGTGATTGGGTGCTTGGTACACCTAAGGGTACATGGGTTTCAATGGACATATATTTTGATGGAAAGTTAGTAGTGATTTCCAGGTAGATATATAATATCAAACACAAAACTGATGGAAGCATCAAGAAGCAAAAAAAGAGATTTGTTGCTAGAGGAATCTATCAGGTGAAGGGAATAGATTATGAGGAGACATTTTCTCTTTCTGCTTGATACACTTTTATCTGGACAAGAATTGTCCTTGAAACATCCATGAGTTGAAGAATGCATCAAATGGATGTGAAGACAACCTTTCTTAATGGAGATATTGAGGAAGAACTATACATCGATGATGCAGGAGCATCGTCATCAAAGCGCAAGTGGAATACAACTCAATGCCCTAGCGTGCATTTTGAAGTGATTTTTGAAATTTTAAATATGGCATGTCATTCAAATATCTTGAAAATATTATAATCAAAGAAGATATTAAATGTTAAGAGGTTGAACCATCACATGCGATTGATGGGGATTGTATTTCCTTTAATGTAGACAATAGTAGTACAAATTCGAAGCATTCGCTCTTATCTATTTGTCTCGGACATTTATTGTAATAAGACTTAGTTGTTGAAATCTTTTCAGTTGATAGGATAGCACTAAGGTAGTCGGAGGGAAAAGCTCTATGATCCTTTTTGGTATAAATAAATGTATTGTATGCCCAAATGAGGCTGCTAAAAGTTATTTGAAGTTGAGAGTTGTTGAGCTACTGAAAATCATTGTATGAGCCCATGTACATATCATTTGAATGAATATAACAGAGAAGCGTTGATCCCAAATGTCTGGTATTTTTGTTACTGTGTCTATCTGAATGAATGGTAGGATTTATGTTTAATTGCAATTCTCTTTTATTACTTGTTCTTATGTTATGAATGCATTACATGGTTGAATGTTGGAATCTGTGAGGATTAGATAAGTTTCAATTGTTTCTCTTCTACGAGCCTATGTGAGTGCATATTGTCTGCAAGGTGTGCGTTGATAGAGTCTATTTCGACTCAAAATATCAAAATAGATAACGTGGAGCTTTTGTTTGCAAAGAGTGCATAAGTGTCCACAAGGTGTGCGTTGACAGGGTCTTTTTTGACTCAGAAGCTCAGGAGAGGTAACTTGGAGCTTTGTATGCAAGGAGTGAATATTGTCTGCAAGGAGTGCGTTGATAGAGTCTTTTGACTCAGAATATTAGGAGGAGTAACTTAAGAGTATTTGCATAAGAGTGTAAGAACTGGTCCAAGGTGTGCACAGTCTCCCACAAAGAATCTAAGTCATGGAGGAAGACCTATTGCAAGGTGTGCACAGGGTCAATTTCGACTAAGTGTCGAAGAAAATGCTCTAAGGAGTAAAAGTTCGAAGGAGGAACAAGCTCAAAAGGGATAGCAGGGGGAGAATCCTTCAATAGGGAGGAGTCCTTTAAGATTTCAAAAATTAACGAGAAATATCCATTCAGGAGGAAGCGAGATCGTTCCAGGCTGTCAGATCTGGGAGAGTTGCACAAACATTAGTCATGGAGTCCTTCGGCACTTCGTGGTTCGGAGGTTTTAAAGTGTTTGAAGAGAGAGGATCACTAAATTCCTCAAGCCGAGAAGTAATCCTAGTTTTTGGTTGCGAGGAGGATATGTGGCAGTGAATAAGCAAGTTCAGGAGGAAGAGCTTCGAAGAAATTGCGTGGAGAAAACATCGTTTTATGCTGAAGTCACGAAGAGAAAAGTGATCCTAGCCATTGGTTGCAGCGAGAGTACGTGGCGGATATCTGCATACTCTGAAGGAGAAGCACTTCGGCAAAAAAAAATTGTGGAGTGTGCTAAACTCCCGAAGTCGCGAAGTCCATTGTGACCATTGATCTGAGGAGGACATGTGTCATCAGATCATGGACTTCAAGGAAAAGAGCAAGGAGAAGGTGGAGTCGTTGAAAGGAAGTCGTTCAAGGCTCCAAAGGTAAGGAATCATCCTAGCTGTCAATTGTGTGGACACGTGGGGTCATCTCTGTCACTTTAGTGATAGAGTACTTCGGGGAAAATGAAGAGTGAAGGCATGAAAAGTCCCGAAGGATGAAGCATCGAACTCCATTTGAACCAACCATTGGAAAAGGACACGTGGCAGTAGATCCATAGATTTGGGTAAAGGGTACTTCGAGGAGAAAAGGGTGTTGATACGTTTGGAACTCCCAGATGTCGAAGTTTCGAAGTAGATCACAATTGTTGGTTGTCAGAGAAGTGCAGACTGTAGATCTGTTCCAGGTGATTTCGTTGGTTCAGAGTTCAGGGAAAAAGGGGTTAGGTGCGTTCAAAAGTGTCGAAGCCAGAATTCGTGAAGAGAGTTAACCAACATCCATAGCCCATGGTCATATGAGAGAAGATTCTAGCATAGGATCTAGCGCTCGCCAGTTGGTGTTACCAGAGGTGCTAGAAAAAGGTTGTGCGGGCAATTCAAACCTGTGTGGGTAACATCAAGGGACCTGTGTAAATTGATTCCAGGGTCTAGCAGAGTCCCGAAGAGCCAATTCTTCTCAAGTATTTGAAGATCCTAGACCGAGAGGTTGAGCAACCCCGAGGAGAGAAGGGGGATCTGCATCAATGGAGTAGCCACATGGTTTTGTGATACATGAGAAGGAGTCTCATGTGTGCAGGTTGAAGAAGGCCATGTATGGACTCAAGAAGGAACCTCAAGCTTTGTATGCGAGGATTGATGGACACCTAATGTGTTTGGGATTCAACAAAAGTGTTTTTGATCCCAACCTGTACTACAAGACTGTTAATGGTGAGTCCATGATTTTGGTCCTCTACATTGATGTTTTATTCCTCATTGGTACAAGAGATATTTATTGTTGAATGCAAGTATGCATTGGAATATTAGTTTGAGATGAAGGACCTTGGTATGATGCACTACTTCTTGGGACTAGAGGTGTGGTAGATAACTGATGATATCTTCCTGAGTCAAGGGAAGTACACAATCTAGATATTGAAAAGCATTTGGGATGTTTAACTGTAAGCCCATGGCTACACCAATGGTGAAGAATCCGAAGAAACTAAGCATGTCTTCTTTCGATTCTGGCGAAATTGAGTTGACCATGTACAAACAACTAATTGGATCATTAATGTATCTGGTTAACACTAGACCAGATATTTTCTATGTAGTAAGTGCACTTAGCTAGTTTATGAGTCAACCGAGATAGACACACTGGATTGTTGCAAAGCATGTGTTGAGATACATGTGAGGAAAAGTTGGACATGGTATGAGATATACTTCTAGTATTGACATGAGATTGCAAGGATATACTGACTTTGATTGGGCATGGAGCACAATGTACAGGAAGAGCACTTCTGGGTGTTGCTTCACTTCAAGATCTGTCATGGTTTCTTGGTGTAGTAGGAAACAAAATTATGTGGCCTTGATCACCACAGAAGCATAGTACATTGTATTGAGTGTGGCGGTCCGTGAAGGAGTGTGGATTCAAAATCTCCTTGAAGATTTATTTGAACATGTGATGGATTCCACTGTTATTCATTGTGATAACCAGAGTCATGTGAAGCTCTTAGAGAATCTAGTGTTTCATGACAAATCGAAACACATTGAGATCAAGTACCATTACATCTGATACATGGTGCAGAGGAAGGCAATACTTGTGTAGTACCTTCCTATAGATGAGAAGGTTGATGATTTTCTTACCAAACCTCTTACCAGGACAAATTTTGAGTAATTTCATGACAGGATTAGTGTGGCAGAGAATGCCTCCCTCGGTGAGAGGGAGTTTTGATGTTTGCAAATTCTTGAGACATTCTCCAGATCATACTCCTCTGTGGATGATTTGATTTGATCTGTGAGGACACTTATCCGAGAAGGGATAAGTGGGTTTGGGCTTATATCCCAACATCCCTTGTGGAGAGCACATGAGGACATGTGAAGGAGTTGACCTTGATGTCACACACTATGGGGAGTTGACCCTAGTTTTTCTATAGGGAGTAGCCATTAGAATTCCACATGGGAGTGCCATGTGTGACATACATTCTCTATATCGTACTCTTCTGTGACTGATTTGAGTTGATCTATGAGGACACTTATCCGAGAAGGCATAAGTGAGTTTGGGCTTATATCCCAAGATCCCTTGTGGAGATCACATGAGGACACATCCCTTGTGGAGATCACATGAGGACAAGTCAAAGGGGTTGACCTTGACATCACACACTATCGGGAGTTGACCCTAGTGTTTCTAGAGGGAGAAACCTCTAGAAGTCTACATGAGAGTTCCATGTGTGACAAACCTTTTGCTACTACAGTGGTTGTGTACCAATGGAAGAGACTGTGTGTCTCTGGATAGTAGCAATGTGCTACTACAGTGGTTTTGTACCACTGGCAGTGAATGTGTATCACAGGATAGTAGTCGTGTGCTACTAGTAGCGGTTATGTACCACTGGACAATAGTTTTGTACTACTATGGATCAACGCAGTCATGTTCTATTGGATGGCAATTGTATTAGTTGTATGACACTATCTGATTGTCATGGAGACTACCAGATCACTTGGAGTAGTTGTGTGCTACTTGATCACAGAGACTGTGACCGATGATTCAAGCTACCGATGGCATGGTAGTAGTTGTGTGCTACTAGTTGATTACAGATTAGTCAGTGGACTACTCTATAAAGACATCATGGAAATATACCTCCCTGGCTAAGAGGGAGTGTTGATGTTTCAACATCGAGCATACCTTCTCCTAGATTGGGTTGCAGACCAAGGGAGATAGGATACATTTATCATAAAGGTGCACTTGTGGTAAATGGGCCCATGCATAGTCCTTCCTTGATCATGACAAAGAATAATATGGACTCGAGGTTCTTGAGGTTCTTTCCACATATCAATTAACATCAGGATGACATTCACTCACATGTGTGTACCTGTGGTGAACGACCCTGGTGTGGTCTTTGTCCTAGTCGTGATGATTTGAAAAGGAATGATAAAAGACTTAAGATGATAGATGTTATCACATGTGGACCCAGAGTAAGTCTGCTCTCAGAGAGCGTCAGTTGGATCAGAGGGAGAGCCACATAGATATTTTCCCCTCGATTCAGGTGGGAGAGAGACATATCCAAGGATTGATAGATAGGTGTCATGAGTCTAGGGAGAAGTTTGTATACTTCAGAGACAAAACTTGGCATGATGCAGAATGTCTCCCTCATTGAGAGGGAGTGTTGATGTTTGGACAACATCGGGAAGACATTCTTCTAGATTAATAATTAATAATATAATTATTAATTATTAAATAATATATATAATAAGTAGTAGTAATAATAATAAATAGTTATTTATTATCCAAGGGGCGCGTCCTTTCATGGATGGTCACCATATGTTCTCTATATATGGAACACTCATTATTGTAATGAAATATTGATCATATCTCATCTTGTATGAAAAATCAACAAAGACACATAGATAAAATTTCCCAAATAGGGCGCAAATTTCAGCCAAGGAGCCTTTCTCCAAGTGATAATGCTATGATCAAAATGACATAGGAATGATCCTTATTTATACAAATCCTCCTAAAATATTTTATGCACTTAATTTTAGGGTAAATAAAATTATAAGGGGTCAACAACACTTACTTTTCCCCTTTACAACTTTAAATTTTGTTTTGCACATAAGAAAACCTTAAAAGAAGCACGTTGTCACCCCTTTAGGGCAACATTTTGGCACCTGGAGCGAGTCGTTGAACTTGGAGGTGAAACACTGGGAATCCAAAGTCCTTCCTCTCATGTACTAAGGTCTCCTCCATTAATATAAGGTATCTCTCTATCCAAAAGGTGCCAAGTATCAATTCAACCACACCATCACTCCAAACCCTAGCCCTAGGGTGATGTCAAGCCCTCAAAATGTGATGTTTTGACCTCCAAAGGAAAAACGTTGGGATTGTAGGGGCTACATGAGGTCATACAAAGTATCTCTCAAGCCTCCAAAGGCTTCCATCATCATCTAGTGTGTGGGACATGATATCCATCCTATGGTATTCATGCCCCAAGGAAGCCCAAGTTAGGCTTGTTCCTCCAAAACTGTCTGTTGGGTACCATTTTATGCTTATTTTCACTTCACAAATCCTACTTTTGTCTCCAAAACCATCCATTTTACCTTCATTTTATTCCATATTTTCGATAAAACAACCTATGCAAGGTACATTTATCATTCCTTAGCTTAAGAATTGAATTTTTGAATTTTTAGTATTAAAATTAAAAATTTATCAGAAATTACAGGATTTGACTAAATCCCGTAATTTCTCCAAGGTTCATGTACTTTCAGGACAATTGGGAGAAATCATAGAAATGTGTCATGATCCTTGATGTACAAATATGGATGAATATCTATCATATTCGAGATCTGATCTTTCCAGGTGTCCGGTCAACGCTGGTCAAACAGGGCCACTTCAATAGAAAATACTATGTTTTAGCAGAAAATCATGGACAATTTTAGATTTTCTTGGGATTTGTGCATATTTTATGGATCTAAAGGGGGTATTCGACCTTCCTAGCATATTTTGTGGATCTTATCATCATCTTAGGAGACTTCTTAGCATTTTCAGTTTCAAACTTCTTGTATAAATACTTCAAGACATGGACTAGTATGACATCTTATGTTAATGAAGAAAACTCTGAATTTTCAGTCTTGAGATCAGTTTGGTGTTTTGTTCTTGATGATTTTTATGAGATTATTATGTGAATGCTGGTGGAAGTTCCTTCTTGACTAAGAAAACTCTAGGTGTACAAGTGAAGCACTAGAGGGCCCCCTTTGCCAAGCTAGTACACTTCTCCTTTTTCATTATTTTCAAGTAAATTTTGGTATGAGCTTTAGTTCAATTTACATTTTGTTGTAGGTAATGTTGTTGTGTTTTACTTGATTTCAAAATTAGTTATGTTGTTGATGAATGTGGGAAAGCAAAGAATGCATCTCTTGTAAAAGGGTTTAGTCTTTCTGACATTTACAAGCCACTAAACTAGTTTGAATGCTTAAATTTAGTTGAATGCTTTTACTTTAGCTTGTTGATTAATGGTAAGAGGTATATGAATACACCTTATGTAAAGAAGCTTAGCATTTCTTTCATACTCAACACTTATATTAGATTTTGAATTATTTTTATTTAAAGAACTAAATTTATCTCTAAGTCCAAACATTTTGGATGTGTCTCTAAGTCTTACAAACACCAGATTGACAATTAAATACACTCTAATTTACATCAGTAGATTGGAGCCCAACATTTTGGCACTGTTTCCGGGGAGGCACATTTAGAGATAGACTTAGAAAGATAATTTTAATAAGTAGTTAAAAAAAAAAAACATAAAAACACAGAAACATAATTTAGTTTTTAATTTTAGTTACGTTTCTTTATGTCTAAACGTAGAGATGACAAAGGTATATTTTTGAAACAAAACCCCCCAAAAACTAATCAAACATCAATGGGATAAGGAACATCTACAACTGAGAAAAACGAATTCACTACACCAACTGTTGGAAAAATCACTTTGGGAGAATTAAAAGAAAAACAACGTTCAAGACAAAGGTTAACTCTCATAGAAAGACAAATTTTGTTGGTTCATGAAGTAAATAAGAAACAAACACAGTCAGCAACATCCTCTGTAGGAAAACAAAAACAAATAGAAAAACCTCTTTTTCCAACAAAAGTATATGATTGTACTACAGAAGACTTCTTTACAATGTCAAAAGCTGACAGACAAGAGAGGGAGAGAAGAGAAAGACAAGAACGTGAAAGGGAATTAGAAAGAAAAAGAAATGAAGAAAGATAAAGAAAAAACGAGAGGACAGAGAATCACATCGAGAAGAAACAAGAGGAGGAAATGAGGAGGAGGAGGAAGAAGAACAAACTACAATTTCATTTCCAATTGTCGATACACCAACCCTCTTAGGAGATGAAATAAAAATGAAGAATATTCCTCCTTCTGTTCTTCCAAATTTCTTTGGGTTTTCTAGTGAAGATCCTGATGCTTTCATGTTTGAATTTGATATCGTTTGTTGAACATATGAATATATCAATGATGCTAAAAAACTTCATTTATTTTCTGCAACTTTGAAAGGATATGCTTTGAAATGGTTCGTGGGGTTAGGAGAAGCAACCATAGTATACTAGGATGACATGAAAAAGAAATTTCTTTCTAAATATCAGCCCTATTGTAAATCAAAAGAATCTAAAGAAGATATTTTTAAAATGTCTCAAAGTGAAGATGAAAGCTTAGAACACTATCTAGACAAATTTCTCTATAATGTGCAAAAATCTAAGCAAACTAATCTTCCTTTGGATGTCATACGTACTATATTTTTGAAGGGGATTTTAGATGAAAATTTGGATGCTTTTAATCTAATGGGGGCAAGGGATATTTCTCACTTGCCTTTCCCTAAAATTACTGAATTATTTAAGAAATATTCAAGAGGAAAAGCTACAAGAGGTCGAGGACAACGAGATATTGTGACTAAGGCAACCAAATCAATTTCAAATGGTGTAACTAAATCAGAATTAGGACATCTATTTGAGGATTTTAAAACTGATCTTATGAATTCAATTGGTTCACGAATTGACACATTAAAAGCTAAAAAGAAACAGGATGAACAAGATCAGGTATTATCCATCTTTTGTGCTAAGTGTAGGAAGAAACATGCATTGAAAGATTGTCCTTTAGACAACATTCAGATTTGTGGACTGTGTACATATAACCATGCAACTGATGATTGTCCAAAGTTGAAAGAATTGCAGGCTATTCACATGGAAGAAGGACAAGGAATGAAATCTATTTACCACTTAGCACCAAGAAGACCTTGGCAGCCACGTTTTACAGGTATGTCTCAAAATTATGCTCCTCAATTCTCTCAATAGTTTCCTTAGAATTTTCAATATCCTATTCAAAATTCATGGAATGCTCCTATTCCTTGGAAATCTTGGCCTCCTCAACAGAACCAAAACCAACCTCCTCAAGGTTGGCGAGGATATTCTTATGGAAATCAGCCATACCAATACCAACAACAACCCTTTCCTTATCAACAATTCCAGCAAAATCAACCACAAAATTCATATTCTCAGCAATCACTACCTGCACCACAACTAACCCAACCTCAACAATTTCTACTACCATCTAACCAACCTCCACCCAGACCAACTCAATTACCATCTCAACCAGTATCAAATCCTAATAACAAAGTGGAAAAACCCATGTATAACATCGATGAAGGAACATTATTTTCTACATATTCAATCCTTCCTCTTCAAAACATCCACTTAAGGTCTGGGAAAGTTTTACAAAAGGACTCTCCTGTTATTATAGAAGAACAAACTGAAGAAGAGAAGATTCCTAATACAAAAAAATTACCAATAGACAATCAAATTCAGAAGAGTAAAACAATAAATACCCAAACACCTCCTTTTCCAGAAAGGTTAGTTAAGGAAAAACTATCAATTTCTCTTCCTGAATTTGATGTCTTAGATGAATTAAAGAATGTCTATGTGAAAATTCCTTTATTGCAAGCTATCAAAGATATCCCAATCTATACAAAAGCAATCAAGGTATTTTGTTCAAATAAAACTGGCAAAAGAAAGAAGGATCCACCAACAATTCATGTAAATGGAAATTTAGCAGGCCTAATGTCAAATACTATTTCAGTTGAAAAATATGTTGACCCATGAATTCCAAAGGTAAGAATAAAAATCAACAATTTTTCAATCTCTAAAACATTAATTGACTTCGGATCAACTATCGATGTGATGACATTAGAGACAATGAGATATTTGAATCTGCAAAATCTTCAACCAACCACTACAGTCCTAGAATTAGTAGATAGATATAAAGTAGTGCCAGACGGTATACTTGAAGATATCACAATTTCTTTGGATTATTGGGAGTATCCAGTAGATTTCTTAGTTCTTCAACCAAAATCTAATCTAGGAGGCCATCCATTGATTCTTGGAATACCTTGGTTGGCCACAACTGATGCTTTCATTGGTTGTAGAACAGGGAATATGATTATCTCACATGGAACTAGAAGGAAACAAATCACACTTTATCCTCTTGCTCAAAAACCTTCTGTAATAGATCAATTACCATGGCTTGATGAAACAAAACAACAACAGGAAGAAGTGATTCAACCTATCTTAAGTATTAATCAAGCTTTTGATTTTAGGGAGGAGAATAATGAATATTTGTTAGACTATTTCATTTCTGAACCAGATATCTCGGAACAATTGAGAAACATGCAATACATTGTTGCAGATCAGGTTTTAGGACAAAATTTTCAGGAAAATTGCACAATCCATTCTTTAGAATCATCATTTAATTGCATTTTTTTTGTTAACTCAATAACAAATGCTCAAAGAAAAATAATTGAAATCAGTCCTGGGAAATATTTGAATATTGGTGCAAATCTTGAACCATCTCAGGAAGAACAATTGATTGCATTATTGAATAAATATCATACAACATTTGCTTGGGAATATACCGATATGCAAGGAATTCATCCTGAGACATGCACTCATCATATCTACACAGATGATAACATAAGACCTCTAAGAAAACCTCAACGAAGAATTAATCCAATGTTGAAAGAGGTAGTTAAAGAAGAATTGCAAAAATTATTATAGGTAGGATTTATCTACACTATCTCTGACAGTCAATGGGTTTCTCCATTAGTTGTTGTACCTAAGAAGAATGGAAAATGGATAATCTATGTAGATTATAGAGATTTAAACAAGGCAACAATTAGAGATCATTTTCCATTACCATTCATAGATCAAGTCTTAGATACACTAGCTGGGAAAAGATATTTTTCCTTCCTAGATGGATTTAGTGGCTACAATCAAATCAAAATAGCATTAGAATACCAGGAAAAAACTACTTTTACATGCCCCTGGGGTACATATTCTTATAAGGTATTACCTTTTGGTTTATGTAATGCTCCAGCTACTTTTCAAAGAGCAGTTATGACTATTTTTGTTGATTTAATACATGAATGTGTAGAGGTATACATGGATGATTTCTCTGTGCATGGTAATTCTTTTGATGATTCCTTGATGAATTTGGAAAAAGTCCTAATAAGATGCATAGAAACAAATTTGTCTCTCAGCAATGAAAAATGTTTCATGATGTCAACTGAAGGAATAGTATTGGGCCATCATATTTCATCATTAGGGATTACAGTGGATCCTGCAAAAATACAAATCATTTTAAACTTATTAGAACCAATCAATCATAAGGTTGTGAGAAGTTTTCTTGGATATGCAAGCTATTACCGAAGATTCATTGAAAATTTTAGTAAAATAGCTTTTCCAGTATTCAAATTAATTGCAAAAGATGTACATTTTCATTGGGATACTAATTGTCAAACTGTCTTTCAGAAACTCAAGGAAAAGCTATCAACAACACCTATCTTAAGAGGTCCTAATTGGACTTTGCCATTTCATATCTCTACATATGCGTCATATACTGCAATAGGGGCATCATTGGGTCAAAAATAAAATCTTATGACTTATGCTATTTACTTCATTAGCAAGAATTTAACCCCTGCGGAATTGAATTACATAGTCACTAAGAAGGAAATGTTGGCAGTAGTACATGCTATAAATAAATTTCGTCACTACATCACTAGTTATGAAGTCTTTATCCATACATATCATTCTGCCATAAGATATCTCATGAACAAACCTATTACTAATGGCAGAATAACAATATGGTTGTTATTGATGCAGGAATTCAACATCATTGTCTTAAATAGACATGGAAAGGAAAATCAAGTGGTTGATTTCCTATCTCGATTAAACAATTCTCGTGAGATTGTTCTTGTCTCAGATAATTTTACTGATGAGCACCTATTTTCCATTTCAGTTATAACTCCATGGTATGCTGATATAGATAACTATTTATCATCAGGAATTTTACCTCCTTTTACATCCAAAGAAAAGAAAAGGATAATTAAACAAAGTGCTAGATACACATGGATTGATAGAGACCTCTTTTATACACGATATGATCTCATAATTAGAAGATGTGTAAGACAAGATGATATTTTAGAAGTATTAAAATCTTGTCATGACGAGCCTTGTGGTGGTCGTTTTGCAGATAAGAAGACAACATACAAAATACTCAATTTGGGGTATTATTGTCCATACATCTTTAAAGATTCAAAGAAGTATGTTAGAAGTTGTGACAGTTGCCAAAGGATGGGAAAGCCACTTCCAACTGATGAGATGCCACTCAAGCCACAAGTTCACATTGAACCATTTGAAAAATGGGCTCTTGATTTCATCGGTCCAATAAATCCACCATCAAAAGGGAAGCAGTACATCCTGGTATGTACTGATTATGTTACAAAGTGGGTGGAAGCTAAAGCATTAGTGAGAGCTACAGAACAATCAGTGGTCAACTTTCTCTTTGAAGAAATATTTGTCAGATTTGGAGTGCCCCAAGAGATTGTAACTGATCAAGGAGCACAGTTTACTTATAAATTGGTGCAAGACATAGCAGACAAGTATAAGATCAAGCATCGGAAGTCCACACCCTATCACCCACAAGCCAATGGCCAGGTAGAATCTACTAATAAAACATTGGAATCCATCATGACCAAGACAATCCAAATGCATAGAAAATATTGGTCAGATAAGCTAAATGAAGCATTATGGGCATATAGAATCACCTGGAAGAACAATATTGGGTTCACTCCTTATCAACTAGTCTATGTTAAGCAAGTTTTGTTACCCATAGAATTTCAAATTCATACTTTTAAATTAGCAGCTGGTCTAGGAATAGATCTTTTCGAAGCACAAAAAGAAATGATCATGCAATTGAATCAGTTAGATGAGATGAGACATGCAGCAATAGAACACAACATTTTGATACAACAACAAAGGGCACATTGGAATGACAAGTTCATCAAGAAGAAATAGTTCAAAGTGGGAGACTGGGATTTATTATTTGATTCAAAATTCAAAAATTTCAAAGCTAAGTTTACAACTCATTGGCTTGGTCCATATGAGGTTGCAGAAGTATATGACAATGGCTCAGTCAAACTACAAACAATAGATGATGAGGCAATCTCATTCACAGTCAATGGACATAAGCTAAAGCTCTACAATAAGCCTGTCAACAAAGAATATTTTCTGCAACAGATATCTCAACAGCATGAGATGGAAGTGTTGGACAAACACAATCATGTGTCTCCTTCACATTCCTCGTAAAAACAAAATGAAAAAATATACAAATAAAAAAAAAGTAAAAGTAAAAGTAAAAAAAAAATTAAAAAAAAAATCATAAAAAAAGGGAGTTTGGTTGTGAAAACCCAGGCAACTGGCACAATATAAACTCAAATTTTCATTGGAAAACCAAGTCAACTTGGCTAATCAAAATTCTTCAAAAAAAAAACATTTGTTTTCACCTTCTAGTTTCATTTACAACACGAATTTTTCTTGACTACATTTGTACATATCAATTTTTGAAATTTTTTGTGTAAAAGACTTGAGGAAAAGTCAATAAATAAGGATGAAGGGGATAAGGTATAAATTTATGAGTTTTTAGACCTTCCAAGCCTTCTACAGATTTCAGCATTCATTTCAAAAATCATATATTCCAGCAGAGGGACCTGAAGAAGTACATCTAGCAGAGGGACCTAAAGAAGTGTATCCAGCAAGGAACCTGAGAAAAACACAATGCATATCAAATTCACCATAGCAGAGGGACCCGAGGAAGATACTAAGCAAAGGAATCTAAGAATAAATTCATCAAATTTTTCATAAGTTAGGAATTGCAGCAACATTCCAGCCAGTTTCAACCAAGCAACATCAACAACACAATGAGAAACAAACAAGTTAGTATAAATTTTTCTTTTTAATGCTTTAAAAAATTGGAAAATTCTTCATAAGCTAGMAATGATAAACACCTATCTTTCCCTTCCCCTAYACTACCTCTTCATCACTTCATCTCATACACCCTCAAAGCATMAAAAATAGTACTTAAAGAAACCAATTTGGTCTCCAAGGGAGCTATAAGGAGAAATCAAACAACAAGAGCATGATTAGAAAGAAGATTATTCTTGTAAATATTTTTTTGGTTTCCAACCTAAAAATCTTTACAAACATTTTCAAAACAATTTATCAAACTAATTATACAAACACATTGTTTTGAATATGTCAAGTGTACAATGCTCTGTTTTATGGAGACATAAGTTGTTGTTTGCTTCAAAATGAAAATAGGGGTCATAAGGAAAATGCATTTGGAGTTACAAGGTGAATGGTTACTCAAAGGAAATGAATTAAGGGAGTTATAAGTCAAAGAGGAATCATAAAGTGAACACATTTGAAGCCATTTCCTGTGATGATTACAAGAAAATGAGTGGAATTTCATAAACGAGAGAGGTATAATGAATTTGAAAGGGGCGTCTTCAACTATGATTGATCATTTAAAAGATTGTACAAATGCATTTCTACCATAATACCCTTGTTAAGAATGCTTATTTCCTCCACAAAAGTCGATTTTTCTCCTGAAGTTTCACCTCATCGTTCCAACACTCCAGCACTCTCATTTTCATTTCTCTCCAGTGCTCCAAACTCATACCTCATTCTCATCTCTGCTCCAACAAATTCTATCTATGTTTCAACATTTTACCTCCACTCCAGTGCCATACCAAGTTGATAATCCCTATTTTTCAGCAAATTGTTCCTTCCTACACTTACCCCAACCCGAATTTACTATTAAGCATCTAAAAAAATGAACTGTATGTTGACAATTTCACTGTCAACATACACCATTTTCGCCATGTAGAAGAAAAGGTGGCATTAAAAGGAAATACGTGGGAAGTGAAGCATAAACCAAGGAGAAGAGAATGTGTTCGAGAAGGAGTCGGCCAGGGAAAGGTAAGTTCGAATTCAATGTTAAGAATTGGTTAAGTTAAGTGCCAATTTCGACTTCCCGAGGAATGTTTTGAGAACAAAAACAATTCATTTCTAGCAGAGGTTGATTGTAAGAAGAAAAACAGAGTTGGGTTTCAACAAGAAGGCATAGAAGTTTTTAAAAATTGCAGATTGAATTTCCAGGTATACCCTTTCATCAAAAATTTTATGGTTAAAAACAGAGAACAATTTAGGAATTAAAGGAATGATGAGATTTTCTTTATGTTAACAGAAAATTCTTGTTGAAAGAACATTCACAGAGTTGAATTAAAACAGAGTCTGCAAGATTGAAAAGATCAAAACAGTTTATTGAAGAATATACAGGGTTGAATTTTTTTGGACAAGAATAGACCTCCTTTTTGTATAAGCAGTGAAATATTTTTCAGTATCTTTTTCTTAAAAATTGAAAGAATGGTGTCTAGGTATGAACCAGAGAAGTTTGATCCATCATAAATTCATAAAGACTGTATACAAATTCTTGAAAAAAATTAGTGGATATCTTTCTTTGAGAAGTTTGATGGATATTGTGAGAAGGTTGATTTAGAGTTTTCTTGTTCATTTAATGGGGAAAGGGCCATTGTTGGTAACATCACCATTATAATTTATGAAGATGTAATTGCACATATCACTGGATTACCTCAAACTAGAGAAAGATACTTCAAAACTAAACACTTTAGAGACAAATAATGGGCAAATTTTGTATCCAGATCTAGGGTTGCAGCAATATTGGAAAAAAGGAATTCCAAGAAGTTGGTTGATTCATCCTTGGGATGAATTAACCTATCTCATCCAGAAATTTATCACTTGTGAAGGAAGGTTTAGTATTGTCTACCTGTATCACATCAAATTGCCGCAACATTTAAAGAGTGACTATGAAATTAATATGCCCTACTTTCTACTCCAAATCCCTTCTAAGATGGCTAAGGTTGTTCAAAAACAAGGGAGGAATACATAAAAAAGTCTATACCACTATGGCTTCATCAAAATGATCATCACACATGAACTAAAAAAACAGAACTTGTCATGGCAACAGTTTATCATTGGAAATGGTTTTGAAATAGTGGAAGAGAAAATAGAATAAGAACATATCTTGATTGTGACAGATGATGAGGAGGAAATTCAACACACCAAGGCAACAAACTCAAAACAACCTATGGGGAGGAGAAGAACAATAAGTATGGTGAAAATGGAAAAAGAATTCCAAGAAAAATATAATATTTTCACCACATATGAAAGGAAATCAAGAAAATGCCAACAAGTCCAAAAAGAACAAATAAAATAAAGTGATGATGAAGCACAACAAGCACAGTATGCACACATTCAGACTTTGGAGAAACAAAAAGAGGCAAGGAAAGCACAATCATTAGAATATGATGAGAAAATGAGAGAAGAGGTGAAACAATTAATTAAATACATGAAATATGAAACTCAATCACCACATAAAGTAGAAAAAATAGAAGAAATGGCTAGTGGGTCCACATCAGGGCTTGATAAGAAAGGCAAGAAAATTAAAAAAAAATGAAGAAAAAGATCAAAGAAATAGAGGTCCTGGAAAGATATTTGAAAATAGAAAATGAAATGTTGAGGACTCAAAGCCATAAAACTCATGAGGAAAATGAAAAACTGAAGAAGAAGAATAAGAAGCTTCAAAAGAGAAACAAACTGATCTCCGAACAAGCATACAAATGACTTCAGCAAAAGAAAGCATACAAGGTAAAATATCAGAGGTTAAAAGTTCTTCATACAGCTCAAGCCAATGTGGATACATTATTGCAGGCGGGAAAGGTGGCAGAAGACTATTGACAGGAGTTCCATAACATTTTTTTTGTGCATGAGGACATGCAAAGTCTTCCTCTTGGGGGAGATGTTGGGTACCATTTTATGCTTATTTTCACTTCACAAATCCTAATTTTGTCTCCAAAACCATCCATTTTGCCTTCATTTTATTCCATATTTTCCATAAAACAACCTATGCAAGGTACATTTATCATTCCTTAGCTTAAGAATTGAATTTTTTAATTTTTAGCATTAAAATTAAAAATTTATCAAAAATTACAAGATTTGACTAAATCCCATAATTGCTCCAAGGTTCATGTACTTTCAGGACAGCTGGGCGAAATCAGAGACATATGTCATGATCCTTGATGTACAAGGATGGATGAATATCTATCAGGTTCGAGATATGATATTTCTAGGTGCCCAGTCAACGCTGGTCAAACATGGCCACTTCAGCAGAAAATCATGGACAATTTTAGATTTTCTTGGGATTTGTGCATATTTTATGGATCTTAAGGGGGTATTCAACCTTCCTAGCATATTTTATGGATTTGATCATCATCTTAGGAGACTTCTTAGCATTTCAGTTTCAAACTTCTTGTATAAATACTTCAAGACATGGACTAGTATGACATCTTATGTTAATGAAGAAAACTCTGAATTTTCAGTCTTGAGATCAGTTTGGTGCTTTGTTCTTAATGATGTTTATGAGATGATTATGTGAATGTTGTTGGAGGTTCCTTCTTAACTGAGACAACTCTAGGTGTACAAGTGAAGCACTGGAGGGCCCCCTTTGCCCAACTAGTACACCTCTCCTTTTTCATTCTTTTCAAGTAAATTTTGGTATGAGCTTTAGTTCTGTTTACATTTTGTTGTAGGTAATGTTGTTGTGTTTTACTTGATTTCAAAATTAGTTATGTTGCTGATGAATGTGGGAAAGAAAAGAATGCATCTCTTGTAAAAGGGTTTAGTCTTTCTGACATTTACAAGCCTCTAAACTAGTTTGAATGCTTACTGATTTGAATGCTTAAATTTAGTTGAATGTTTTTACTTTAGCTTGTTGATTAATGGTAAGAGATCTATGAATACACCTTCTGTAAAGAAGCTTAGCATTTATTTCATACTCAACACTTAGATTAGATTTTGAATTATTTCTATTTAAAGAACTAAACTTATCTCTAATTCCATACATTTTGGATGTGTCTCTAAGTCTTACAAACACCAGATTGACAATTAAATACACTCTAATTTACATCAGTAGATTGGAGCCCAACACTGTCCACCAAGCAAGGTCCTGCAAAGACAATGAATATGCCCTCCAAGGATATCATGTCAAACATATCACGATAAGTAAATCAAATCAACAAAAGAGTCACCTAAGCAAGTGCATCAAAAACCACCTCATCAAATTAAACAAGTGCTCAAAGACCCTATGCAACTTGCCAAGTTTAGGTATGGGGGGGTTGACAAAGTGACCTATTAGGTGAATCATCCCCTAAGTCAGGGAGTGTTTCCAAAGTGGACCCCCCTCTACGCCATGTGTAAAATATGAAGTGGATAGGGGAAAGACTTATGGGAATGGGGTTCATGACATACAAGGGATCATAGTGTCTCATTTATAGGTGCCTTTGTAGAGGGTGTGTTGCACCTTCGTTTTCAATGCATCCTCTTTCCAAGCCCATTTATTTCCTTTTGTTCTTTTAAGATGTTTCTAGGTTGAAGCCAAGTTGGGGCTTCTGCCTAAGCATGAAAAACAATGCCCACCTTGACTCTAACTTGGTCACATTATGCTTCCCCAAGTTGAAGACAATGTGTGGGACTTCTGCCTAAGCATGAAAAGAATTTCCCACATGCGCTCTACCTTGGTTGTAATTTTTTGCATTTGTTATTTTTCACGGGTCCTATCAGTTTCCTATGAGAGACATTTCAATGTCCTCAGGATACCTAGGTGAGCATCTAGACGGTGCACAATTGAATTTTATCTCTTTCCAGCTACAAACCTATGGGACTTTAGCCCCTTCTTCCCATGAAATGAGGGGCAATCCCTTATTGGGTCAGTACACCCAAAAATACCAAAAGACAAGGAGGCGAGGGGATGAAGTGTGGAAAGTGGAAAATATGATCGAGAATGGTGCGATGACTTGTCAAGGGGACCTCCCAATAGCAAACCCATCCCTAAGGGTTCCCACTTACTAGGGCGTAATGTCAACCACCAAGGTAAAACAGGGCAAAGAACATAACTTCCAAGCAAACTTTACATAATCAAAAGCATATTTTAAATGCGACAAAATCAAATGGCTCAAATATTGAAATGACACTCACCATAATACCTAGCTTGTACCTCATGGAGCAAAACCCAATGTCTTCCGAAAGCAAATTGGTGTGGCGAATACCATCGTGATGAATTTGAGATATATGGTGGTGAGGCAGGCCTCTTTCTGTGCAAGTGGAATTTGTCAGCCATCTGTCTCTCGATACTCCATGTCTGCAACCTGAGGACCTCAAGACATCATCTCCTTAGTTATCCCTAGGAAATGGGGATAACAAGACCAACCATCCAATTCCTTGGAATTCGAGTCTTAGAAATTATCCAAGTCCTTGAAAGTCAAGTGGGACTTCTAGATACTTGATACCTTCTAATTCACCTTATTTTTAGCCAACTCCACTTCTTATCATCCTAAGTACTTTAAAGTCGACTCTTATAAATATGAGTGAGAATTATAGATACCTTGATGCCTCTTAGTTCACTTTGTTTTAAGTCAAATCTTGATAATAAAAATGAGACTTCTATATACCTTGATACCTCCTAATTCACCATGTTTTATTATCTTGACCATTCCACTTCTTTTTAAGACAATTTTCCATGGAAATATGGTCGAATATTACCATAAACTATCCTTGGGAATCCATAAATAGCTTCCTATATTTCCAAATATAGGATACTTTCTCCACTTCTTTTTAAGACAATTTTCCATAGAAATATGGTCGAATATTACCATAAACTATCCTTGGGAATCCATAAATAGCTTCCTATATTTCCAAATATAGGATACTTTCTCCACTTCTTTTTAAGACAATTTTCCATGGAAATATGGCCGAATATTACCATAAACTATCCTTGGGAATCCATAAATAGCTTCCTATATTTACAAATATAAAATACTTTCTCCTTTTGATGACATTGAGCTAAAATATCTAACTATTTTTGTCTTTGTTTCTTGTTTTGTCATGATTTTTAATGTTATGACCTATGGTCATAACAGTAAATAAAAAAATTAATGATATTTGGTTGGAAAAGGAGAGTATGGCAATGAACCCTTGGTCATTGAAAAATACAGCGGAAATCTAGTTAACATTAACAATACAATAACTCATTAGAAAGTTGGATAATATCATAAAACAATTATGGTTTTAAATGCTCCCCAAAAAAAAATCAAAAGAAAGCTATACACCCTCATATATTTAAAGTTCATATAAACTTAACATGTAGCTTGTAGGCCACACTACGTCGAATTGCTACACCATGTCTTTCAAAAGGATTGTCTAGTTACCATGTGGGTATCGATTGGTTTCCATTTGGGCATTGATTCATCCATTCAATTTGTAGGATAAAGCACTGGAATTTAGAACACTTAGGGAACCACTCCCTACCACTCCCTCATATTGAAATGGAAGAGAGAAACTATTTTTCCAGTTACAATCTCTGGGTTTCTTCCCCAGTTTCCACAGTGGTTGAACTTCTTTTTTCTTCAGTATGTCTTTGAGCTTATGGTTAAAAAAAGTATGGGTTTTATAGAAACATTGCCACGACGGGTATGGTTGTGCTTTTCGTTCTTAGCTGAGTGTGATGATTTCATGGGCATTTTGTGCTATTTGACTTTTCAATAAGCATAAATCCATTAGCGTGTATGACAATTTATTTGACTTGAAAGTGGATTGTGACTATTGAGCTCCACTTTTTCCATGTTTTCCGCTATACAAAAACATTTATTATTACGTATTTCGTTGTTAATACACACCATAAACCCTATTTAAATGTTATCATTCATCATTTTCTCTAGTGTGGTTAATACATCGTCTTTTCTATGTTTTCAGTGGTTAAAAGATGATTATATCATGGTTTACTTATGACGGTTTGTGAAGTGTGATTCTTGTACTAGCACAATCAGTGTTCTTGTACCATAACAAAAGTTCAACATTTCTGCACCAATATTGTCATTCTGGTACCTATCGTTGTTTAGCATAATTGCGCACTTTAAGGAAAAAATAAGAAACATGGATTTTCTCCGCAGCGACGTCGACATATAGACACATGTGTTAAAATCAACCCAGGTCACACATGTGGACCTCCAACTCAGGGGGAATAATTCAGCCAAATTAATAAAAGTTCTAGATAGTTAATTTTGGCCTCGATTTTCGTGCAAATAAAGAATAATATGAATAATGTAAAACATGGGTTTTGTTTCTATCATGTCAAATTGGGTCTCTAACGGACCATTTTCCAAACAATGGAATGGTTAAAGAGTTATGGCCAGTTCTTTAACTCATATTTTTCATGTTGCACCCAAATTTTTTAATAAGCGTGGAATACTAGTCATCATGAAGGTTGGATTTCTATTTTCATAGCATTTTGTCTTATATCCAAGTCACATGGAGTTGTAGTCATAAAGTCCATATCTCAACCAAATCACTTAAATTATGCAAATGAAATATGGGTCGAGATTATTGTTTTGGCATCTGATTTTTATCATTAACCACATGGAGCTATTCTAGAAGTCTAGCATGGATTGAGTCAAAAGGAGAGATGCGTTTTCTATTTTGATTCTCTTGTTATAACCTTCATTTGAAACCACAAAGTTTCCATCTCAAATTCCAATTTCATGATATCGTCCAAGAGCAAATTTGGTACAACAAAATACCAAGAAAAGCATTTTGATGAACGGATCTGCTATATTTTTGGTTTGTAACCAAGACAAGATAGGATTTTTGTTGTATTGACCCATTATGTGTGTGTGTGTGTGTGTGTGTGTGTGTGTGTGTGTGTGTGGTGATCAACATGTAATGGTGACACATAAATTGATAAAAGGTTAATGAATGTTCCTAAATAAAACGCCATTTTGTAACTAGTGTTAGCACTCAATTTTTTATGGAAATTTTAAGTGTCTTTAGCATCCTTGTGCTAAACTTTTGAAATATTTTTGCTCATTTTCCCTAGTTCATAAATTCCAATTTCCTTGTTGAGTTAGGAAGAGTCTTAATTCATAAATGTTTTTCTCCAAACACCTATGGCCTTTGTCTTTTTAACCTGCATAACCAAAAACCAATTTTAGTAGTTTTTCCTAAATCTTTATTTTATTGATTTCCCTATGGCTTTATTTTAGTTGCCTTTTCAATAAATGAGTTTATTGACTTTGATAGAAGAGGTGGTGTGTGTTTTAAAGTGGCTTAAACCTATATCACACTATGTATTATCTTATAAGTCAAATCTATCTTAAGACCAAGCCATGAGTCAAACCACAATCTCAAGCTATGGGCCAAGCCATAAATTAAGCCAACATTCCAGCTGTTCGGTGCTTGGTGAAATTGCAAATGCCTGATTTGCAGGATGCATGCATAGGTGCCATGATGAGATATCAATGCAGTATTGTTTAAAGTTTCTACAGGTGTTGAAGAACTAAATGTAGCCACGATGTATACAATGATGTTCCCAAAATTATCACCCATTCCACTGTTTTCATGCATGGATGTGCAAAATGCAATGCACTGCCAAATCTCTTGGACGTTGCCAAATATCCTAGATGCTCTACTGCATTTTTTTTTGGGCACTGTAAATTTTCTGGCTGCTGCGTTTTCTCCTGGGCTCTGTAATTTTCCTCGGCGCTACCCAACCTCCTGAGCAGTGTAATGACGGATGCTACGGATTCTGCAGGACGTTTCAGTATTGGCGCTACCTAATTTCTAGCAGAGACGGATTCTTGCACAGAGAACATGATTTTCTTGTAAAATTGACAGTTCATATTCAAGCTCAGATGGTAGAACTCTAATCTGAAGGCAATACAATATGAAGATCTGTTCTCTACAGCCTTCAGATGAAACTCATGCACCTAAGTTGGCATGACAAGCCTGGGAGATTAAGCTTTTACATATAAACAGAAGGTTAATGCAGGTATCAAATACGCAGCTGGAACATCATTTCAAGCAGAAGACACCAGCAGTTCAAGCATTCTACAGTAGTTGGGTTCCCTATCTTTCTCATGTTCTGTTTTTTCTTGCATGTATAATATTTGTTTTTTTTGGTATTCTGCCCTCCACTTACAATAGTTGTGATCAGAAAATTGCATATTTGAAGTACACTCCTCGACACTGTCAAAATGTTTTTATCCCAAGTTGTAAGTTTCAGTGTACAGAGACAGTGGAACTACCTTTTTACTTGACCAGTTGTGAAATACGCTACTCAGGCCACTACCTAAAGAAGCTACCAACGGACACCAAGGATCCAGGAAGGTCAGGCCAACAACATTTTTGATGGATGATGATGGAGAAAATTGCAGAAGCAACAACTAGCATTTTGAGGACAACTACATGCTCCTAAAAGACACATGGAAAAACAGGAGTTGTGCAACAAAAGAGGATCAAATCAGTTTGAAGCATGGTTGGATTAGTCACCAACGTTTTCCTGTTTTATAGCATAGGTTGTTAAATAAGTTGCTAGATCAAATAAATGTTTAGATACTTTCAAGGGAAGGAGGTCAACTCGTACCTCCAGCTGTTGCCTCCCTTTTTGTTATAAATAGATATATCAATTGCTTTAGTAGGGGTTCGAATGGTTGAGCTGAGGCTCCCATATTGTAATTTTGTTTGATTGAGTAAATTGTTCTCTAGTTATGCACTGGACCTAAGAATTTTTTATTAATGGAAGTCAACTTCTCTTCATTTCCTTATTTCTTCTTACTCTGAATGCTCATTAATGGAGGATCCTTATGAGATGTTACATTTGTATCATAATGGATGTTTGATTGTGGTGCTACTATAAATATTTTCAGGTTTTTAAAGTTTAGTTTCAAGAGGATCTTGTGACTGATCTTTTTCTTCACCTAGATGCTAGAAGACCTGATGCTTATAACAGACTTCTTCATTCTTCTCACCAAGTCTTCCCTTTACTCATATTTATCCTTAAACAACTGACTGAAGCTAATCAAGACCTCATTTTCTTATGCATGCTAGCCTAGATTTCTGAGTTAAAACCTTATTATTTTGAGTCTTGTCCTTTTGACCTTTTAAAAACTCATTTACATTTACAAATATTTTGATGTTACCAAGCTCACCTGATTACAGTCTAGGGTGACTTTTGGAGTGATAACATAAATGGCGGCGTTGTCGGGGATGGATTTAAGAAGATTGAAGAGTTCCCTGGGAAGAATGACATAGATCCATCTCTTGATGGTAGACAAGAGAGGGATACAAAAACCTGACTGTAATCATCTATCTGGTGACTCCACGAAGACGAACCTGTTGGAAGACTCCACTGTGGGAACAAGCTTGGACAGAATTGGAAGGCAGAGGCAAGTTCAGGTATCAAGTTCTGAATTTCTTTCTGGAACTTGTGCTCTTTATTTGTCATTCTTTCTTGAATTTCCTTGCACACATTAGGAGAATCATAATCTGCTTTGTATACTCTAAAGACCACCAGCCTGCTCTTGCATATTCCTTTTTCAAACAAGTAGATTTACACCCTTCCCATGTCATTGATGTTAAGTATATCCATCCACTTCAAACATTAGAAGAAGATGAGGTTCATAAACACTTTTTTAATCAGACTGAACCTTACGATTCTCTCCCTTCTCCATATTTCAAAGTTGATTTATTACCTTCTACCTTTCCCTCTTTCGTTAATAACCAACCTGTTGAAATTCAGCATGCACCAAATGATTATTGTCCTTTTGCAAATAATAAAACTGATTCAGTTCAAGCTGCCAACTCCTCTGACCTTTACCAACAACCTTTTAGTGTTCAACATCCCACTGACTTCCAGTTTAAGGTTAGGGGAAAGATGTTTGGATCTCTAAAGTTTCCATCCTTTCTTCATCCTTACCCTTCCATATTTGTAGACTACCTACCAATGTTTTCTGGAAAATATAACACTACAGGAGAAGAGCATATGTCAGCCTTTCAAGACTTCATCGATAATATGGAAATATTGCATGAAGATATTATCATGAGGCTTTTATCTAAATATTTGATTGGAGATGTATTCTTGTGGTTCAAGAATATGGAAGTTGCTTCCATTGGTTCGTGGGATGAACTATGTGATACCTTTTTAAAATATTGGGGAGAGAGAAAGTCATTTGATCAGTACCTAAATGAATTCACTACTTTGAGAAGAGGAAAAAAATGAAGTTATGTCTGCTTTTAATCGAAGGTTTCACAGCTTCTATTACAGCCTGCCCTTGGAAATTAAACCTTCTGAGACTATTGACATGGTGTATTACATAATGTCTCAATATTCTGACCTTGTTTTGTATCTTAGGGAAAGAAAATTGACATCTTTATCACAGTTATTCATGGATGCATAGGAAGTGGAGGAGAACCTCTGAGCTTGTGGCAGGATTCAAAGTCAGTGTCATGTCAAATTTGAACATGAGGCAGATTTTATTTGCTGTCCCTATGAAGAAAACATAGTGGATGATTTGGTCCTAGAAGCAGGTATCTTTGATAGCCTTGCCTCTGAGGAAGTCATTGTCTCAAACATTGACCAAGAGCATCTTGTTGTTGACAAACACTTTGGTAATGAATACTTTGTTTTTAGAAAGAATCATGAAACAAGACATTCTGAATGTCAAGAGTCAAAGGTTTGTTATGGACAACCTATTTTTGATTGAAATACCAGTGATGGTGATGAACAAAATTTTTCTATGGTTTGTTTGGAGCCTCTTAGCACTATTCCTGTATATGATGATTATGCTCCTGATCCTTGTAAATACTATGGAGGTGTTGAAAGGGATTTTCATATAAATCTAATATCTTATCCATCACCAACAAATGAACAGTCTTCTCTTAATAAAAACCATATGTATGAGCAGCAGACTATCCCCACGGTATATGCAGAAATGATCAGCAATCAACCAACAGGTGGTTCTGAAGTTACACATCAGCTATTCGACCCACATATTCTTGTGTTTGTCATTCAAACAAGTGTTCTTGTAGAATACATCAAACAAACTGCCAATAGCTTTGAAACAATGAAGGTAACCTTTCATAAATTAATCAGGCATTGCTTTTAGTTTCATGACCCTGTCAATGAGTACATAGAGTTACACTTTTCAAATACTTTGGAGCATGCAGAATTGATCTTTTTATCATCATGTCCGGGTGAGTATGGTTTCTTGAATGAATTTTTATAACTGTTGTTACATTTCAAACATCAGTTGTTGATCAGTGACAGAGAAGATGTTTCTTCAATTTTAAAATTGCTTGAATGATTGTTATGGAAGGTAGCATTTACCTAACCAATTGCAGAGCTGGTTAGAGTAGAGTATGGTAGAAAATAATCTCGTTGCCCGTGCATTTCTTTTCTTCTAGTTTGCAGTAGAAATATCAGTAAGCTTGTCTGAATAAAGGCCAGTTTTGAAGGTATATAGAGATCAGTTGCACAGGTCTTGAGAGTTTTCAGAGATTGGTTTCACAGGCCAGATGACTCCATAGACCAACAGATAAGGCAACTGAAACTACTAGGTTCTTGGAGCCTCATAGGGAGGTCTCCATCCCAGTTGGAGCCAATTGTTAGCACTCAATTTTTTATGGAAATTTTAAG
>JASDQU011401847.1:13658-43939 GCA_032191745.1 Picea mariana
AATTTGGTGTGCTTCTTTATATTTTTTAGTAGCCTCCACCCAACTCGCAGGTCGAGCCATGAGGACATGGGCCCGAATCTCCTCCTTGAGGCCATTGATAAAACACTCTCAAAAGAAAGCATCAGTCATGCCCTCTGTTTGAAAATCCAGGTGCTCAAATGTAGCTATGAAGTCTTCTATTGTTCCTAATTGTTTCAATTTTTTCAAACAACCCAAATGGTTGGTGTCAGTGTCAAAGCGTTCATAAAGCTCAATCACAAATTGGGTCCAAGCAATATACCTTTGAAGGGAAGTTTTTCTCCATTGCCACCATTGCCAGCATTCTTGATCTAGATGGAGAACACCATACCGGAGTTTGGCCAAGTCATCTGTAATGTTGTAGAGAGAGAAATAATGTTCCATTTGGGTGATCCAACCAGTGGGGTTCGAGACATCAAATTTGGTTACATCCACCCGCGAAAGGCATATGTCCCATTGAAAGTGATGGGGCTGAAAGGTATGGGAATGGGGAGAAGTTTCACCTTCAGTCTTTGTATGTGCATCAGGAAAAGGGTCATCAGTAGGGATCTTTAGTTTGGTGAAGAGTGATGCAAAGACAAATTCAAGCTAGGTGGTCAGTTCTTGTTTGACTTCCTCCATTGCAGACTGCACGGATGCATTTATGGTGGTATTGATGGATGTATCATGGGAGGCAATNCCATTTGGGTGACCCAACCAGTGGGGTCGAGCCATCAAATTTTGTTACATCCACCCGCGGAAGGCGTATGTCACATTGAAAGTGATGGGGCTGAAAGGTATGGGAATGGGATGAAGGTTCACCTTCAGTCTTTGGATGTGCGTCAGGAAAAGGGTCATCGATAGGGATCTTTAGTTTGGTGCAGAGTGATGCAAAGATAGATTCAAGATGGGTGGTCAGTTCTTGTTTGACTTCCTCCATTGAGGATTGCACAGATGCATTTATGGTGGTATTGATGGATGTATCTCGGGAGGCAATAGTAGCATTGAGTTGTTTCACTTCTTTTTGGGTCTCAAGGAAACTAGATTGCAAGGTGTTGAAGCGAGACTCTAGTTCTTGGCTATGGGTATGGGCCATGAGGATGGGTGAACTGAAAAGGGGTGGGCGGGGTCAAATTTTTTTTTTTTGCCGAAAAATGATATGGATGACTGTGATAAGGGCGAAGAGATGAATCCAATGGAATAGGTCTCAAATAATGGTGAAAAAATTTCCAGACTTTTTTTTTTCCGTTACACCTGCGGAGTTATACTCCGGTCTGAAGAATACTGCAGTGATGAAATCCCCAAATTCTTAACCAGAAAGAAATGTGTATTTACTTGGCAACCTGAACACAGTTGCGCGGCAATAGATCTGGTCGGTTTTAATGTGTTTATGTTTCTGTTTCCCAAGGGTTAGGTATTCAAGGGTTCTATAAACAAGGGTTTGCCCTGTGCTATAGCTCTCTAATATATGTGCAGGGTCCAACAATAGTACTCGGCCCAATAGCTCAGGGCACTAAATAAGGAGGATAGACCGTACCCTTAGCCGTACTACTCGACTACCCAGGTACTAGAGAGTATCTTCCCGAGTGTTGTTCTCGGTGACACTATAGCAGTCCAGCGGCCGATAGGTTTATCTAAAGAGGGCTTTAGGAAAGCTAGGCCGATCCGTACACAGGTGATGTCTAATGCGCTACCACTCAAAGGGGTACCAACAGGGGTTACAAGGGTGGCCAACAAATGTGCTCTTAAGAACCACTTGTATTTCCTGCGTGTATGAATCCCTCAACCGTGGGTTTATGCGTGTAACGACAGATCTCTGTGGCTTAAAGACGCCGTAATACGTCTCTACCCTGAAGAAAAAAATTCCCACAATTTCTGCCAAGGAAAGTGCTATGATACCACTTGGAAGATACCAGATATAATAAATACGTAGAATAGAAATGAAATGCTAGAAATGACAGAATAACAGTAATATAACCAGCATAATCTCCACAATAACACAGAAATAATATAAGAGCAACAACTGAAATAACACTTTGATTCAGAAAACAATGTTCACAGGCCTCTTCAAGGGGGCAACCTCCAATCGAGCAGCGCTCTGTTGCAATAATCTCCAAGCTAGGGTTTTCATACCCTCAACCCTTATTTATACTAAATATGTCTATTAAGAGAATCATCTNCGCCTTATTCTATTTTATTGAAAGGCCTTATTAATATTGACCTTTATTACATCTGAATACATTGATCTACCTATGTGCGGGTTAGGACCTTAACACCGGGTAAGGTACCTGGCGCATTAACCTATACTTCACTTAAACTGTCCCATGCTGTAGACATTAAAGATCCTTTTCTGACCACTTCTCCTAACTATACTTCGAACCAAATGATGGTTTCCGCCCAAAATATTTACTTTGTTTCCTCTATTGTTGTGAGCGCAAAACTCCCATCTAGAGAGCCAAATACTATTACTGCTACAAAGTTGGGTGTTACAGGTGATGGTCTGTCGTATAGACATTGGAATACCTTTAAAACTACTAACCTGACTGGTGTGTGGAGGCGGGTGTGGAAAGAAAACAAGAGGGTTTGGAGGATGTTGTTGGGTTCGGACGTGGGCCTTGAAGAGACATGTAGGTTGGCCCTATGTGGCTTGGTAGGTGGATTATCATACTCCTATCTGGCTAATGGTCCTCTCCCGGACTGGATTTTTAAAAATTGGGTTTCCTTACTCGGTTATGCACTCGAGATGCTCTTCTTGACGAAGGGCTAGATGGGTTTTATTTTCAAAACTTCGGAAGATGGTTCATTATTGTTGAACAAATTATGGGTTCTTGGGGGAAACAACCTTATGCTGAAACGGTGGCAGGTGAATTTTGACCTGATGACTGAACATTTTCAGCTTAGTCATATGTGGGTTCTATTGTCGGGTTCGCCTTTGCATTTGTGGAACGAAGGTGCTTTGAGGGCGATTGGAGATGATCTGGGGAGGTTCATCACCATGGATTATTCGACTTTGGAAAAATCTGTTAGGAAAGTGGGGAGGATTTTAGTGGAAGTTGATATCCATGGAGGACTACCAGAGGTTATTGATATTGAATGGCGTGGTCATCATATCACTTAGCGGTTGGACTACATGGGAATTGCCTTCCGGTGCAGTTGGTGTTGTTGCACTGGCCATCTACGTCGTGATTGCATTGGTAAGGTGACTGAAGAGAAGTCAAAAGACACTCTTTTACAAGAGGATCCTCCCGACTATGTTAATGAAGCAGACTCCTTCGGTTATGAACCACTTCACTATGGAACAGAGCCAGGATTCCAAGAGGAATTGGCGACTTCTATTACAGGTAAATTAAAAAAAAATTATCCCACTTTTTTCGCGTCTTTATCACTCTGGGAAAGGGATGCTTTGGAAAAATCTCGTTGGATTCATGTATATACCTCTTTAGATAAGGGGCATTTCAAGGGGGGCATTGAACAAACTTTTCCAGTTGTGGTGACTTCGGCGATACCACTTGATGTGGTTACTTCCCCTTCCACGGAGTCTAGAAATTTTTTATCTACTTCTCTTGTTTTACCTTCTATTTCTCCTGCAGATTCACCTTAGAAGTCCTTTCCTCATTTGGTAAACTCTCGGGACCCGAGAACAACCCCTTCCCTCTCCCCACCTACGATGATTGACACTGTGATATAGTTGGGTTTCAAAGAATCTAAAGAGGGTGAGTCCTCTCTCAGTGCAGTTCTTGACTCCCCGATTGATCCAGGTGGATATCGGTGGCCACCCACCTTTTCCAACTGGCTCAAAATAGTTTTCTGGCATAAAAAGTAATTTACTATTTTTAGTAGTTTTTCACTTCCGCGACCATTTTGAGCCCCTAAGCGACGTTTTTGGGAAAACTGGGAGAAATATGGAAGTTCCTTCAATATTGTCTCCAAAATGAATATCCTCGACGATACCTTTCCAACGGGCTATCATGCGCCTAAAACGCAGATCGTATGCAAAAGTTACGACCCCGAGAAGTTGATGTACTAACTTACCCAAGCGGGGCCCACATCACTTTTCTCACTTCATCTCCTAGGGTTAGGTTTTTGGATGTCTAGGGTTTTTGGAATTCCTTTTTATTGTAAAAAAGCCTTCAGAGCCTCATTGTAATCATCTTCTTGCGAATGCAATTAGCTATCACATCTCTTCTCAGAGATAAGTTTCCACCATTCTAGTGAGTCTTTCACTCTGTATTTTTACAGTCTCTATACATTTAATTCATTAATAGAAATAGTGTATTATTGTATATCTGTGTTTATGGTTGCATCTCTAATACAATTTTGTTATATTATTGAATATCTACGATATCTCTGTGCATTTCTTTATTATATCTCCGCTCCCATTTCGTCCCGAAAATAATCTAGATCAGTCGTATCAGAGCAAGCTGCTCTTGATCATTTTTTCGGTGCATGTCCCCGACGAGTTCCAAGTATAGCAAGTTGGGTCTCGATCTTGTCTCTCTTGAAGACAATCTCTCTCGCACTTCCAAGAAACCCTCCAGGGCAGAAGATAAGAAAAACGACGGAGCAGATGATTCTATAAATCTGTCGCTTGAGCAAGCTCTCACACGACAGAGGGACGAAATGATGGAGAATTTTTCCCACATCCTTCAATGCCTGCCGATAGAAACAGGTGCATATTCATCCAACAACCATTTTGGAAGCACCTCTCCTTTCAAGGTACAGGTTAATTTTGATATTCCCGTATTTGAAGGTCAGATAGATGTGGATGCCCTAGACAAATGGTTAAATCTGTTAGAAGGTTATTTCTCTGTTCATAATTTTTTCGACAGGGAAAAGATCACCTTCGCACTCCTTAAATATCTCCCCCATGTCAAACATTGGTGGGAAACTTACTGGGAGAAAATTTCCACAGAGGAGTTTGGAATATATGGGGTCGAGCCCACTTGGGATTTTTGTGTGGATGTGGTAAAGGAACAGTATTATCTTGTTGGAAACTATGAAGACCAATACATGAGATGGACCACACTGCGGTAAGAGAGGGGCCAAGCAGTTCCAGAGTTCACCAATACCTTCCATACCTTGTGCACCAAGTTGGGTATCAAAGAATCTTAACGACATTTGGTTTCGAAATACCGTGGGGCTCTACACAGATACATCCAAAATGAAATGGATTTTCTAGATATCTCATAACTCGATGTTGCTTATCGATATGTTGTTAAAAATGAGCATAAATTTAAGCACCAGAACAAACGGGAGTTCAGGTATGCAAATCCGCAACAACCAAAGTATGACAAAGACGACCCTAACAAACAATCTCCTGGAAACCAGTCCAAGCCTCAGGAAAACAAGGGTCACGGGAAGACAAAGAAGGACACCGGAAAATGGTGTGATTTTCACAAAATCCCCTAGCTCAACACCGATGAATGTCGCTCAAAACAGTCATTGGTGGCCGAGATCAAAGACAAGGAGACGAACCCTGATTCAAAATATGATTCTAAAAATACTAGTAAATGACAGATCATTGATGCAGACCCCACTGTTATTGTCACGACCGCAACAATTCAACCAGAAGAACCAACGAATCCTGAAGAGGGGGAGCACCTTTTTCATTCACAGATGTGGGTGAAGGGGACCCCGCTGCATTTTATTGTTGATTGCGAAAGCCAGAAGAAACTCATCTTAGCAGAGGTCGTCAAATAGTTGGGATTGTCGACAACACTACACTCACCGCCATACAACATCGGGTGGCTTCACCAAGGACGAGATCTTCATGTGAGCCAACAGTGTCGATTGTTATACGGCATCCAGCCCTTCAAGGATGAGGTATTATGTGATGTTGCCCCACTAGATGTCTGTGATGTTCTCTTGGGCCAACCATATATGTGGAGACGCCATGTTGTATATGAGTCTCAACCCCGCAGTGTCATTGTTTCTCTAGGGGTTCAGCTCTACAAAATACCAGAAATAGTTCTAACTGTTGTTGCACCTAAACAGTGCCACAAGGTAGTATCTCATACTGCAAAATTTAGCTTCTTCACAATTTGTTCAAAAGGGGAACAGAAGGACACTGCAACCACTACAGCCTCGCCCCAAGCACCTTGTATCCAACAGAAGAAGGTCGACAAGGTTGCAGCAAAGCGCAAACATTCCTTATTCACATCGTCCTCTCATGTAGCTCATCTTGTTGAACAACCTCAGCCTCAACAGGTTCGTGACAGACTTCCACAAATTGAGCAGCGCGACGTCTCCAGCAAGGCAAGAAGCTCACCAAGATTCAGATTCGACAAACGTTTTTTCCTCTCGCCCGGGCACTCTTCCTAAGGAGGGAGGATTGATCCAGGTGGATATCAGTGGCCACCCACCTTTTCCAACTAGCTCAAAACAGTTTTCTGGCAATTTTTGTAATTTACTATTTTTAGCAGTTTTTAACTTTCGAGGCCATTTTGAGGCCCTTAATGAAGTTTTTGGGAAAACAGGGAGAAATATAGATGTTCCTTCGATATTTAATCCAAAATGAATCTCCTTGACGATACTTTTCCAATGGGCTATCATGTGCCTAAAACGGAGATCGTATGCAAAAGTTACGACCCCGGGAAGTTGATGTACTAACTTACCCAAACGGGGCCCACGTGACTTTTGGCACTTCATCTCCTAGGGTTAGGTTTTTGGATGTCTAGGGTTTTTTTCATTCTTTCTTATTGTAAAAATTCCTTCAGAGCCTCATTGTAATCATCTTCTTGCAAATGTGAGCAGTCGTCACATCTCTTCTCGGAGATAAGCTGCCACCATTCTAGCGAGTCTTTCACTCTGTATTTTTACAGTATTTGTACATTTCTTTCATTAATATAAATCTTGTATTACTGTACATCTGTGTTTATGGTTGCATCTCTGATACATTTATGTTATATTATTGAATATTTGTGATATCTCTGTGCATTTCTTTATTATATCTCCGCTCTCATTATATGCCGAAAATAATCCAGATCACTAATTCCTTTCATTCGGGATAAAAACGCTTCTATCAAACTGCCTACCTATTTGGGGAATGCTATTCACGATTCCTCGGAAAACTCGAAGGCAACTACTTCAAAGGTTCAGCCAGGGAGGTCTGGGAAAGAATTCGCCTGGTCTATGGGCCTAGGCACAGAACTCTCTCCTATTAAGACTCATAGTACCTGGAAAAAGTTGGCACAAAAAACTCCACAGACTGATGATTTTGTTCCTTCCTCCACTGATAGTGGGGCTCTTAGAGCGATGAAATCCCTGGCGAGGGAAAAATGATTTTATTTCTATCCTTAAATTTAAGAGGGATAGGAGGCACCCTCAAAGTGGCCTCAGTTCGGCATCTCTTGGATCATTCTCGTCCTGAAATTGTTTTTCTCCAGGAAACTTTGGTAAATGCTCAAAAAGCAAGGGATTTCATGCACCTTTTGCGCCCCTCTTGGGTTTCGAGTGCAGTTAATTTTGTGGGTAATTTGGGGGGGGATGTTAGTCTCTTGGGATCCTAATTTATATGATTTGGTACCATATCTTACTATTGGTGGTATTCTGTTAACAGGCAGGTGTAATATAAACAACTGGGAGATAACATTACTTAATATATATGGCACGTGCTCGAATCGAAAACATTTCTTGAAGTCGAAGGAAGACAGTGGTATTTTCTCTATAAAGAATTTGATCATTGTTGGGGACCTGAATATTATTTTATCTTTGGACAAGGTTTGGGAGGAATCTTCAGGTCTGGAAATACAGATGATTATTACAGAGAGCTATTTACATTCAAAAAATTGATAGACATCAAGCCGATGAAATTGGTACCTACTTGGAGGAACGGGCATACTAGTCAGGAGGCGATTGCAAGGAGATTAGACAGAGTTCGTTTTTTTGAAGGTTTATTATCTGTTGTTGGCCTTTATAGAAAGTGAAGCATCAATTTTCTAATATTGTTTAAAACTGAGCGTGGGATAGCTTCCATAAACATCCAATAAACAAATTGGCCTTCCAACACTGTTTTGACAAGAATGTATCTACCTCCCATAGAGAGCCACATGTTACACCATAAATCGATCTTCTTGGTTAATTTGGCCACTAGCCAATCCCAATCATCCGCCCTATGCGCCCCTCTTTAGAAAGTAACCCAAATATCTGAAACCAAATATGCAAAGATGATATGGATCGACAGGAATCAGTTATTGATTAAGGATCCTTGAAGATGTAAAAAAAATTATAATCTAATGTAATTTTGAGCGAATTTTCTATTGGAAAAAAGCTAGGGTTTGGTCGGTTAAAAAAATCTCTTTCTATATATATGTATATTAAAATACTTTGGTTGAAATCTTCAATATGGTAGTAGGCTAGGGTTTGGTCGTTTAAAAAAATCTCTTTGTAATATGAATCTATATATATTAAAATACTTTGGTTAAAATATATTTTGTGTTTATTTGACATGGTTCTAATGGTTTTTTAGTTGAAATAATTGTTTAGCTTAAATTATATTAGAGTTTACCTACAATATGGTAGTAGGATAAGGTCGAGGGCGTCAAAATAATTTTGTAATGTGAATCTATATATATATATTTATTAAAATACTTTGGTTAAAATATATTTCGTGTTTATTCTGACATGGTTCTAATTGTTTTTTAGTTGAATTAACGGCTTAGCTTAAATTATATTAGAGTGTACGTGCAATATGGTAGTAGGATAAGGTCAAGAGCATTCGGTTATGATTGGAATGGATAGCATTTGGGGTTGGGGAAATCCTCCTTTTTATCTCTACAGCTTATAACAGTGCTAAAAGAAAAAAAAACATGATGTATCTCTACCAAGCTAAAGGTAAAAGCAGACCTGGTTTTATTTCTAAGAACTGGAAATCTAGTGAGGAGATCGATCTCAGAGGTAATCTGGAATCGGAATGGGATGGATATTGCAGTGAGATAATTGGAGCGGGAGTGCAACTACAAAATTCTGATGATGAGATTATTTAGACAGGGGGAGATAAATCAAGTATCCTAACTGCAAAAAACGTCTATTGTGTGATATCAAAAAAGATGTGGCGGTAGGTAATTGGGGGTTGGAGGAGACATATGTGGACTTGGGATATCGCTCAAAAAATTAGACTTTTCACTTGGTTAACTACAGAGAATAAAATTCTAACTTGGAATACTTTACAAAGAAAGGTTGGGAAGGTCCCAATATTTTCCATCTGCGCTCAAACGAAGAAAAATCTGTGGTACATATTTATGTTAAGTGCAGTTTCATACATGATGTATGGAATAGGATAAAAGGAGATCTACATATAAATACAGCTTGGGAAGGAAGCACTATAAATGCTTGCTATGAAAACTGGGTTAGAAAGGAGATAACTCACATCACTCTCCCCACCTTAGTGTGCTGGTATGTTTGGTTGGAGCGAAATAAGAAAATCTTTGAAGATAGGAATCCTTATATCTTTTTGGTTGTATACAAAATACTTGGAAACGTAGCAAATTTGACAGTTTCTCAGAAGAAGGCTATCCCAAGAAATGTTCAGATTCCTAGATATTATATTCCCACATTTGCTTGATTCGATGGAGCAGTGCATATAAATGGGCACAAAAGTGGGGTAGGGGGACTGATCAGGATAAGTGAAAATTTAGTTTATAAATGGACATACAATTGCAGCCCAGGTACAAACACTAGGGCAAAGCTGCTAGGAGCGTGAGATACCCATATTTTGGTAATGTGCTTGAATATTACAGCCCTTCTGGTATTTGGCGATTCAAAGATTATCATTGACTGGTTGAATGGCAAAGGGAAATTACAGGTTGCCTCACTTGTGGGATGGAAGGACAGGATTAGAGAGCTCAAAAAATATTTCAGGGAGATTAGATAGTCGCATATATATATATATAGAACTAAACAAGGAGGCACATTCCCACTCAAAGAAGGCTTTGTTGAAGACCGAAGGGAAAATCGAATACAATCTTTGGGTAGATGGAAATGAGGGCCATACCCTCATTTGAAATATTTTTTAGCAGAAAGATTTATGTTTGGTATACCACAGACAAAAGAGAAAGAAGATAGTTTTATTTTTTTTGAAAGGAAATCCTTTTTGTATAGGTGAATATCATAATTATACTATAGTTTTCTTTTTTAATGTAATGGGATACGCGTTGACTCATTTCAGTTTTGTGTACTGAAAGAATTGACCAGAGACAAATCCTGTCTTTTAAAAAACTTTCAGTATTATCGGAGGGTTGAATATGTATGGAAAATATATGATGACATGTGTACACAATTATATTATAAATATAAATGAGCAATTTTTCTGTTGGAAAAAGGATAAGGTCGAGGGTGTCAAAATAATTTCCTTGTAATATGAATCCAGATATATACTTTGTATCATTGTTATTTCAAAAAAAAAACTAAAATAAGTGTGACTGTGTAATGTGTAATTCATATATTTGTCCATAATTTTGTTTAGAGTCTTAGCATTGCTAGGGTTTTAGTTAGTTGAGTAAGTAAATAACTTGGATTGTCCAATTTGCCTTCCTTACTATGGTTCAACTTCAATCCACTTATCATAGTCTTAGGTTTGGTTTTTCAAGATTCGACCTAAAATCATTTTCAACCTAAAATAAAATTTGACCTAAAATACATTTTTTATTTATACTTAATTTTTAATATAATGAATTTTGAAAATTATGTAATTTATCTGTAAATAAAAAATAATTTTTGACCTAAAATAAATGCATAATAATATTTTTTGTTATTCATTTAAAAACCATGTAATAGATAATCTTGTTGTCAGCGTAGATCCATTTTAAACTTTATCAAATACCGAGAAGGATAAAAAAAATTACAACTTAAGACATTTGATCCCCCTCATTGCTTAATAGATTTGAGTTTAAGATGCATCTATGTTGATTTAATTTTTTAGATGTTGTCATGTAAATATACCTAGTTCTTTATTTTATCTTATTTTATTTTATTTTTGTCACATAACGTTAAGTGACAACATCTCCCCATACGTGGTCGTAGATTGCTACTCTCCCATAATGAAGTATAATTAGTATAGACAACATATCCCCCATACTTGGTCATAGATTGCTACTCTCCCAGATTGAAGTACATCATTAGTATAGACAACATCTCCCCCATACATGGTCGTAGATCGCTACTCTCCCAAAATGAAGTACATCATTAGTATAAGAAGAAATATAGAGTTACAATAACAATCAAATTATGTGATTTAAATAGTGGTAAAAACACTTTACACAAATTTAATAAGCAAAACTTAGATGCTGAGGTGGCGAAAAGAATGTGGACCCCAAGAAAGCTTACAAAATCTATTTTGGGTGCAAGATTGTGTATGAGACACTCATATGCTTGGACATACGAGATAGTAGACAAAATTCACGAGTATATCTAGGCTTGGACATATGAAACAATGGAAAAATTTAGGGCTATATCTAGTTTTGGATATATGAGATCATTTGACAAGGTTACAAACTACATACCAGTATGAGAAAATGAAAACAGAGTTAGTCACCTTAGTCACCCACCTAAGTTATTAAGATTATAAAACATTACTTATACCAAAATCTTAATCACCCATCTAAATTATTAAGATTATAAAGCATTACTTTTACCAAAATCTTTACCAATATAAACATTAACTTTAAAAAATTTTGAATTAATATAATAATCTTTTTACTTCGATACCACACTTAAATTATTAAAATTATAAAACATTACTTATACCAAAATCTTTACTAATATAAACATTAACTTTAAAGATTTCTAATTAATATAATAATATTTTTACTTCAATACCAACATTGTGAATAAACTATCTTTACATTATCATAATATTACATTAAAATTCCATTCCACCTTCAATCCCAAGTATGTAACCTTTTACTTATAAAGCTTTTATTAAGATTATAAAACATTACTAATACCAAAATCTTTACCAATATGAACATTAACTTTAAATTTTAAAGATTTTTTAATTATAATATTATATTAAAATTACATTTTACCTTCAATCCCAAGTATATAACCTTTTCATTTATAAAGCATTTATTAAGATTATAAAACATTACTTATATCAAAATCTTTAACAATATAAACATTAACTTTAAAGATTTTTGAATTATAATATTACAATTAAATTCCAGTCTACCTTCAATCCAAGTATATAACCTTTTCATTTATAAAACTTTTATTAGGATTATAAAACATTACTTATACCAAAATCTTTAAATGAACATTAACTTTAAAGATTTGAATTAATATAATAATAACCTTTTTACTTCAATGCCGACATTGTGAATAAACTATCTTTACATTATCATAATATTACATTAAAATTCCATTCTACCATCGATCCCAAGTATGTAACCTTTTCACTTATAAAGCTTTTATTAGGGTCCATAGTTTAAAAAGAGTGTGAACACCAAGTACGTAGCCCTTTTAGAATGCTTTATCTCCTAACCGAGATAAATATTTATACGATGCAATACTTGTCACATTCTAACACGATTTATGTTGGGCAGCTCTTACCTAATAGTTAAAGGAGTTATGGCAATCCAACATATCTTCAAAGCCTTTATCAATGTATTAAAGAGTTACATGCCATAGTGATGGTTGAAAGAGCTCAGTGTTGGTTCTTGGGTTAGATCCAATTATAGTGAAACTTGGGTTAAAAGGGGATGAATGACTTAATAGGGGAAGTGGGCTCGAAAATGGATATACTAGTATCCCTCAATGGGGAGGCAAGTTCCGAGTCAGATGAGATAGAATTTGAAGGTGGATTAGGGTGGGGGACCTTGTTTCATCGAGTAGAAAGGATACTATGTCTAATGGAGAACTCAGGTCAAAGGCATTGCAGTTTATGAGTCTGTTTCTTATGGAAAGCTATGGTGTCTCGAGATAAGTATCTTTCTAAGCAAAAATTTAATCAAAAGGCTAAAGAAAAGAAGAGATGAATTAAGCAATTACTTAATCAAATACACATACTACGTGCTCATGTGGTGCATAAGTGGTTTCAAGTTTATCTGAAAAGTGAAGAAGGCATGATACAAGTAGTTCCATCCTATAAAAAGAAAAATACTCTAGCATAAAAGATCAACCAAAAGCAGAAAAAAAACCTAGACTATGGATGGGGGCCTTTTAAACAACTAACAACAAGGGCAAATGAGGTCCCCTGCGTAGCTGAGTGAAGGTGTGAAAGATAGTTATAACTACGAGGAAATGGGTAGTGAGAGGTCCCAAAGGCCTGTCAAAATTTGTCTCAGGTGCCCTCCCTCCTGCAAGAGCCACCTAGGTAAAAATAGCTAAGATTGATCACTAAACTACCTCTTCACAGACATGTGTAACAAGATACCTTGCCTTCGTGTTGAAATCACACGGTTTAGAGATCTTCAATAGTGGAAGAGCAAAAAGTCACAATCACATCTCTGGTCCAGACCTTGGCATTATCTACTCTAAAAATGTACATGTTACCAAACGGATTAAGACCATATCTAATAGAAAGCATTTTGGCTCCCTAAAAAGTCAACTTCTATGTTTTAGATACAAGTGACCAAAGGGAATTATTTGGATTCCTATTCCTTAGACCCTAACTTAACTACAAATTTCTTTTTGGTGCCCAAGGGGGATTAAATGTGTGTTAATTTAATTGATTTATTTCAAGGATGAGCTTGGCGTCATGAACCAAGCATATAACTTAACGTGTGCTTTTGTGGTGTAAGCAAAATTAAAATGTTAAAATGAAATTGCTAAAAAGAAGTGCTTAAAAAAGAAATGGCATTGAAACTAAAATCTAAATAAATATGCAAGTAATCTAACGAAAATGCTAAATGTTGATTTTTCCTTTAATTAAAATAGAAATAACTTGCATAAAAATTTAGATTTTTAAACTGAAAAATTATTTTAAAACAATTCTACATGCAATCATATCTACTAAAGAGAAAAAAGCCATATCGTCAAGAAAAAAATTAGGCGTCTTAAGTGGCTTTTTCTTTTTCACTTAGGGTTTTAAACAAATCTTAATTATATATGCATTTTGTACTAGCAAAAGAGAATGGCCTATTTCTATAATAGAAAACTAAAAAAAATGCAATGCAACTAGCTATATGCCCCTACTTGTAGTTTGAATTTTTTCAAATTAAAATGAAACTAATTCAAGAAAGAAACATATAGGTGTAATCAACTGAGAGAATGCAAAGCTACAACCTAAACCTATTTGTAGAGAAAAAATAGAGAGCCAAACCCTCAAAAATATCTTGAAGGAAAATTACTGAAACCCTCGGGCGTTTGTTCCTCAATCCTCTAGATTTTTAAGGATTTAGAAACAAACCTACAAACTAGAAGTTAATTGAGCATCTACAGGCCCTAAACAACAATGTAACAAACAAAAAAAAGCATGAAAAACTTGAAAAAACTGAGTTTTGGGCCCCTGCAGAAACTTACCTTGGAAAGTGTGTTGGCCTTTGTAAAAAGGTGCCCTATTTACTATGTTGGCCAATGCAAAAAATTGTCCTTGTTGATGCATTGGTCAACACACCTATTGACCCTAGTAAGTGCATTGGTCCTTGTTGATATTTTGGTAGCTACAGGAGGTATTAACCTCCACGTGTAACCTATGACTTAGAATAGAAGATTTTGGAAGTAAGTGAGCCATTAAATAGATGTGTGGAAACCCTAGAAGACAAAGTCGGCCTAGCAAAATAAATAATATTAGAATATTATCTTCCAAAAATACAAGTCGGCTCCACAAGAAAAAGATAAACAAAAAATATAATTACTAGAAAGTCAGGTCGGCCTAGCCAAAAAAATCATTGGATAGATTAATATAAATAGAGGACATTTTAGCTCATTTGTACACCCAGTCAGAGCGCAAGTCTCGTGGAGAGTTGCAGTTGCAGCTACAAGGAGGAATAAGGGTGCATGGTCATCTCTTGGTCTTGGTCTCTCTCTTGGTGACATTCTTGGTGATTCTCTTGCTGATACTCTTGTTGATATTCTTGCTAAGTATAACACAAGTATGAGAGAGTAGTGCAGCTGCAGTTGCTGCAGTTCTGTATGGTACTTGTTCTATGGATATGGAGACTCTCTCTCTCTTGTGCACTACCCTTGGAGAAGGAGCACTCTAGTTGTCTTGAGTTGTTGTTGCAGTTAGCAACTATGGTTTATTTATTGGTTCTGGAGTAGGCTTTCCATAATTATTTTAAGTAAAGGTTAGTGTGCTCGGGGGTGGCATATGTGAATGCCTATGGTTGGGTAACAATGATGTGACATTGTCTATGGTTAAACGAGCATACCAAAATTTCAAGATGGTATTAGAGCTGGTTTCCTTCGTAACAGTCTAACCGTTGGAAGAAAGATCCTCATTTTCCCCCATTGTCAAACTCATTTAGCACTTACTAAACTCACTAAGAAGGTCGCCTAAGTAGGGCACATCTCTTCCCTAGATCAGATCTACAAATTTCTGAAGTTGAGAAATTAAGGTTTCCTCATAAAACCCTAGGTCTATAGTACTAGTTGCAGTTGTAGCGCCAATTCCTTCATTCCAGTTGTTTCGTGCCAGTGGCAACACCAGTTGTAGTGCTAGTTGCAACACCAGTTACAGTGTCAGTTGCAGTGCCATTTGCAACACCCATTGTAGTGCCAGTTGCAGAACTAATTATAGAGCCAGTTGCAGCACCATTTGCAGTGCCAGTTGCAACACCAATTGTCGTGCCAACACTAGTTGCAATACCAGTTGCACTGAAAGTTTATGTGAAGTGTTGGGACTAATTTTTGGTTTTCCTAGTGTGCCTTACACATCTTCAGCTGCCTTTAGATTACAATTTGGAGCACCTTTGAAGTTTTAAGGTTCGTCATTTCTTGTCGTTGTTGCCGAATGGTGCCACTACCTGTCGATGTTGTCAGAGGTATGTACTTATATATATTTAAACTGTATCGCTATTTTGAGTGTGATTGCAGGAGAAGGGATCTCTTATAATCGTAGATCCAAAGGAATCTTAGACCCAACACATTCAAATGAACAACACACTTCAGGTTTGATTGTTTTCATATGCCTCTAGTTGTTATGGCATTATTGTAATCTTATGAACATCTAGTTGTATTTTGATTTATTGAAGTTATAGTAACCTCTATTCAAAGTTAAAGTTATAAGATGACTCTAGTCAGAGTATTAGATTAATTAAGGTTGAGATTTTATAGTTTATTTGCATTATATTCTCTAACTCAAATTTCTGTCAAGAAAGCACATTGTCTTAAGTATGGGGGAATTGTTGAAGAGAATACTTGTCATCTTGAGTGAAGGAGACTTGGAAGAAAATCAACAAAACTCGTTCTTGAAGATAAGACTCCAGGTTCCAGGTTTGCTTGATTAAATTAATAAGTTTCCATTTTGCACATATCAAGTTTAATGATTGCTACATTATTAGTTGTGACAACAATCATTGAAAGGTTTTATTACTGCTAAATACAATGAATACTTGGCAGCATGTGAGTATTATTGATATAAATGCTTATTGTACTTGGTCGCAAGATGAACTAACATCTCTTCTAGGAGATACTTCTTGTTTTGCTTCTAGGAAGGTCACCTTGGTAATAATATGATGATTACCATGAGATTGTCTTTTTATTCTTGTTGACATAGATATGTTCTTATAAAAATGCTATTATACTTTGTGTTCTTGTTTTCTTGTTCCGGGCAGGTTACCATGGAGGAATGATTGATCACAACACTAGAAGAGTGTTGTTCCTATTTCTTATTATTGTATTTTTATTTTGGTTATTGTTCCAGGCAGGTCATAAGCAATAGCTCTGAGAAGGAGCTATTGCGATTATTGTTCTCGTTCTTGTTTTTATTATTACAAGAGTATTATTCTTGTCTATTGTTTTTCCCTTTGTTGTCCTTGTTCCGGGCAGGTCACATGTGATAACTCTGAGGGAAGATATAGTGACAGTTGCAAGAGATAACATATTATATGGTCTCTAGTTTGAGACATGGATAAGACTATCCAGATAAAAAGTTGTATACACGACTGTATACATCCATGTACCAAAGAAGAAGAAGACAAAGAAGAGTACTTTTGCGAGATACAAAGTATCTCATATGGAGACTGATTGTAAGGACCAGAAGGCTCCAAATATGACCGAAAAAATCCGTCTAGTGCAGTTGATCACTCTTCGGATCATCGGGAAGAGTTAGTAGAGCTATAAGGGCCTACCCAAAATAGTTGCAGTAACCAAGAAAAGACATGTGTGGTCCCATGAAACATTGCAGGATACAACATTGATGAGCCATATCATGAGGAGAAGGTGGCTCCATCGGTGGTGAGGTAGGTGACCCCACTGAGTACCAACTCAGAGGGAATTAGCCCTCACGATCTAGTAGGGAGGAGCAGCTTCCCCAGGACCATTCATTGGAGACTTTGGAGGAAATAATCACACACAGAGGGAGCAGATGGCTATGAATATTATACAGAATCAGAGGGAGTCAAGCTTCAGAGGGAGAATGGAGACTCAGAGAATTTCAGATTCAGATGGAAGAGGGAGACGTCTTCCAGGACTGACTAATAGGTGCCATGGGTTGAGAAGGATAGATCGAAGCTTCAGAGGCTTCGAGGAGATATGAGATCTTATGGGAAGATTCCCTTGCTTCAATAGACTTTGGTACAATGATTAAAGAGGAAGCTAGTTAGAAGAATTGGGATATATATATTTTCCTTGGTTCCAAGACCAGAAGGGAAGTCAGTGGTGACTTCCAAGTTTATCTACAAGATCAAGCATGTTGCAAATAAATAGCCTATAGATGTACAAATCCTGATTTGTGTTCAGAGGATTCTCTCAGCAAGAGGGAGAAGACTATGACGAGACACTTGCTCCAGTATATTGCTACCGACGAACATGTAGTAGATATGTTGACCAAGCCTCTGTCGGGGACAAACTTGGAGTGGTCAAAATGTTTTTCTCGAGTAGTGAGAATTGATGTATTCCCCAGTATCGAGAAGTGATGTGATCCCCAATAGTGGGAGATACTCCAACGCAGGTTGGTACTCCAACACAGGCTGGTATGCTACCCCAATGCAGGTTGGTACTCCAACGCAGGTTGGTATGCTACCCCAACGAAGTTTGGTACTCTAACACATGATGATATGCTACCCCAGTGCAGGTTGGTACTCCAACGCGGGCTGGTATGCTACCCTAGCATAGGTTGGTATTCCAACGCAAGCTAGTATGCTACCTCGTTGTAGGTTGGTACTCCTATGCAGGCTGGTATGCTACATGTAGATTGATCTACAAGACCATGTGAGTCTTTCCCATGCCATTTGAGATGGATGGATGTGTTTGAAACCACTACATAAAGAACATCTTAGTTAATACCTTCCTAGATAAGAAGGAGTGTTGATGTTTTGGTAGCTATGGTAGGTATTAACCTCCACGTGTAACCTATGACTCAGAATAGAATATTTTGGAAGCAAGTGAACCATTAAACATATGTGTGGAAACCCAAAAAGACAAGTCGGCCAAGCAGAATAAATAATGTTAGAATATTATCTTCCAGAAATACAAGTCGGCTTCATAGGAAAAAGATAAACAAAAAATATAATTACCAGAAAGTCAGGTCAGCCCAGCTAGAAAATTCATTGGACATATTAATATAAATAGAGGATGTTTTAGCTCATTTGTACACCTAGTCAGAGCGCAAGTCTTGTGAAGGGCTGAAGTTACAGCTGCAATTGCAGCTACAAGGAGGGATAACGATGCATGGTCATCTCTTGGTCTTGGTCTCTCTCTTGGTGATTCTCTCAGTGACATTCTTGGTGATACTCTTGGTGATAGTCTTGTTATGTATGGTGCAAGTTTGAGAGAGTAGTGCAGTTGTAGTTGTTGCAATTGTGTATGGTACTTGTTATGTGGATATGAAGACTCTCTCTCTTGTGCGCTACCCTTGGAGAAGGAACGCTCTACTTATCTTGACTTTTTGTTGCAGTTAGCATCTAGGGTTTATTTGTTGGTTCTGGAGTAGGCTTGCCAGAATTATTCTAAGTAAAGGTTAATGTGCTCAGTGGTGGCATATGTGAATGCTTATGGTTGGGTGACAAAGATGTGACATTGTTTATGGTTAAACGAGCATACCAAAATTTCAATAGTCCTTGGGGGGTCTTCGGTGCTTGTGAGCTCAACTCTGCAGGATTCCTGAGTGGTTTTTGGCCCTTATTACCTACAAACACGAAATAGGAAGCTACAAGAGGTCAGAAAGCCCTAAAAAACTCGTAAAAAACCCAAATAAACTGAAAATAAACCTTTTACCACACCCACAACCAATAATCTTGAGATTGGTTCAGATCCTTAATGGAGTCGCCATTTTGTTGGTGCAAATCATCAAATAGAGTGAGAAAATTTGAAAACCTTGTGGTTGCTACAAGATTACAAACAAATGAGTTAGAAAACTAAAAACCCTAGCTTTCCATGGACATATTATACCTGAGATTCATAATATTCTTCATAAAATAAAAGAAATGCAACAAAGAAATATACAAGAACATCAATCAAATCAAAGAATTCTTCCATTACCTAATCGAAGTAGTTGTACATTTACACATGCAGTGAACTATTGAAGGTGTTGATCTTCTAGAGGCCTCTCCTTGGGAGGGTTCTTTGCTTTCCTATGTGTGTGGTTGTAGTTGCTCTCTCCTTTGGTTGTAGATGGTTGCAATAGTGTGCTCAAGAAACTAGGGTTTCAGTGGCAAAGGGGTAAAGGAGCAAGAGGAATGAGAGAGTGAAAAACGAGAGTGAAATGGAGATTTTCTCGTATTTTTCCCTTTTTATATTAAAAATAGGAGGGTAAGTCATAAAAAGGGTTTATGACTTGATTAAGTGGGATTAACTTAAGGGAAATGGTTCATAAAGTTAATTAAAAGGGATATTATGTAAAAGTGGGTTTTTATGGCTTTATGAGTGAAATTAACTTTAGGAAAAGCGTTCCTAAAGTTAATTAAAGGGGATATGGTGTAAAAGCCATGATACTCATACTATTGTTGGATTATTTTAGTATACCTATCATTTTGGTCTAAGTGGGTCATTTTTATGTGATAACACATGATATTTTAGTTCAGTATATGTGATAAAAATATAAAAGGAGCTTCAACCACCATTGAAAATATTGTTTGGAAAAGATCACTTTGAACAACTTATAAAGATAGAAAAGTCTGGAATAATGTTCAAGACAAAAATATACTTCCTTAAATGAAGATGCACTTAAAATGAAGAATTGACATACTATACATTATCGATAAGTTTTAAGATATCATTAAAAAAAATGTCCAATTTAACTTATTATTAATGGATTATATTTATAATGTTTTGAATATTTAAACTACATTAATAATATATATCAATATATCGATTATATTTTCGCCAGGGGGTGGAGGATTTGCAGTTTCGCCTAGAGCTAAACAGTGAGAAGATTGAGCTCTTCCTCCAGCTCATGTCCTCTCTGCAAGAGGCTGTCCCTACAGACACGGGAGGAGCGACCTCCAAGCCTGGACCAACCAATGACATTGGAGGCGTCAAAGCAGATGAGCGGAAGGAACCCGGCGCAACCCCCCACAACGAAGATGTTATGATGCAGTTTGGAGAGGAGCTCGGGGAGAAAAGATATGATAGCGAGATCATGGCCGAGTCTCAGACGCAGGACACCGCGAGGAGCAGTCAGAGCATCGACACCACCGCGAAGGTCGAAGTGCAATGGGGGGATGGAACAACAATCATCGAAGAGGAACCTTGGCTCGGGGATCTCCAAGGCACCTGGCCAAGTTACGTGTCAAGCATCTAGGTTACGTGTCAATTTCTGTTGCTGATCATATAGTCTCAGACTTTAATGCTAAGTAGGCTTTATAAAACTTATGATGACTAAGTTGTTGATTGGGCTGGTTTCCCCTTTGTTGAGGTAGCCCCATCAACATAGTTAGAATATCACTGTACTTGGGACCCCCCTTTTGCCTCTGAAAGGTTTTTTAATATATATTTCACTTCTTACTTAAAAAAATATGTATCTCGATTATATTTATAATGTTTTGAATATTTCAAATGCATTAATTATATATATATATATATATATATATATATATATATATATATATATATATATATATTATATTTGTAATGTTTTGAATGTTTCAAATGCATTAATAATACATATCTACATATTGTATATTGTTGTTTGAATACATATCTATATATTGTATATTGTTGTTTTAGGATTAATCTTTTCAATATATTTTTAATCATTATATTTTAACTTTTATTTATATATGAATTATTATTGTAAAGAAAATAATATTAAATATTGTTATTTTTATAAATAAAATTTATAAAGTTATGTTAAAAATATATAATTTTTTCAATTTTATTTATAAAATTATTTTATTTGATATAACATTTAAAATTAAAAATTGTTTTGTTAAATATTTAAAATTAGTATTTTTTAATTATAACAAATTAAAATTAATAAAATATTAAAAAGTAATATTTTCAATTTTATTTAAAATATATGATATTAAATAAATAATTTGATAAAAATTACAACTTCCAACAATAAAATATAACATATTAATAATAATTAATAATGATAATGATGATGATGATGATGATTAATATCCATTGAGACTTAATTGGTCTATCGGACCTTAAGAAGGTAAGTGAATACTTGTGATTCTTTAAAATTTTGTTTATGTGCTCGAAAAGCATTAAGAGAAGTTTTCCAAGATCACCATACTTTTGTTGAGTTAAGAGGTTAGGAAGGTTGGTAGTGTGATCAATATTTTGAAAATGAGATCTAATATGGGTATAGGCTAGACAATCTAAGAGAAAGTGCTTTTCATCTTCAACCTTCTTAGTGTCACAAAAGTGACACACTCTTTTATCCCATGGCGTTTTAGGAATTGACCAATGCCAAGTTTCACTATGGAGCTCGTGAGAATTTGTTCTTATCTTAGTAATGCTTATTTTTTTCTTTACACTTGGCAAAACAGATAGATAATTTTGATTTGCTAGATTAGGGTTCATTACATCTTTATAATACCTTAATTTTTTTTTTTCCTCTAACTCTTTATCACACCACATTTTTTTCTTAAATTTTGATTTGACGTTTTCTGCAAAATGGTTTCTTCCATAATTTCCCAATAGTTTAGCCAAGATCGAACGTCTTTATGTCATCCTCGCTTAAATCGATAATAGTTATGACTTGATTTGAAAACAATTTTAGTTACCTTAATAAAAACTTTTTATTACTGTAACATTATTAATAATAATAATTTTAATAATAAATAATTTTATGACTATGTATAGACATTATCAACATTCTTGATAATAATCTTTTATGGCCTGAAAATGGACATATGAATAAATCCTTAATGTTTTGGAAGTTCTCTTCGGCGTCCATCCAACCATAACGAAGATAAGAAGGTCTAATTCATGATATATATCCACCAAATGTTCACGAATATAAAATCTATATTATATAAAACAAATAATGTTCATACAACTAATAAAATAATTTATTTAATATTATTAAGTGTATTGCTTTTTACATAGTAATAATATTGTAATCAATCACGGTAAAATTTTATTGTTAGTAATAATATTGTAATCAATTATGGGAGAAAGAAAGTTCGATAAATTATTATTTTTTATTTATTTTTTATTAAAATTATAATAAATTTATTGATTGATGTGATATAGGTTTGATTAAAATGGTAGTTAATTTCATTTTTATTTAAAAATATTATAAATTATTTCAAATATTATTGATTGATGTGATATAAATTTAATTAACTTTCTAGGTAAAATTATTCCATCACATATTTAATGTTATGTAACTTTTTAGTGCTTTACAACTTACCCTTCTCCTTTGTTCATCATGTTCACATTGATTTGCATTAATGTAGTTGGGGTGGTTACTTTCCTCAACATATTTCACGATGACATATGCAACGCACTCAGGTATAGGGTCAAGGTTTGATTTTAGGTATAGGATTAAAGTTCAATTGAGAAGGACTTAAGGTTTAAAGTGTTAATTTTGGTGGAAACATGTTAATGAATTTTTTATGCGGTTATATGTAGTTACATGCATATGTATGTAGTTATATTATGAATGAGTATGTTTGCATTCTTTTGTGAATAGATTGTGTAATTGGTGAATTTAATTATAATTAATTAGTCTCATTGTTTGAGAGATGCTATATATACAAGCATATCTATAAAGGTGAGAGTGCAATGTGTGTAGAGTGTGTGAGCAATATACAATACAGTGGAGCACAATGCTTCTGAGGAGAGGATGGTTGTATGTATTTGTTGGCTATTGTAATTCTCCCTTGAATAATAAAAATACGTGGTTTTTTCCGGCATTAAATTTCCACATAAATCACTGTGCCAATTGTGTTTATGCTATGTTTTGCTTCCCTTGCCTATCAAATTTGACATGTAATTCTACACAAAATAAAAAGTGTTTCATATTCAAAGTTTAAGTCTCACTTTGTGTTTGGGTAGGCAATGCATTCTAAGTTTAGGGCAAAGGGTAGTCTAAGGCTTAAAAACAAATTTTGTTTCTCAAAATTATTCCATGTAGTATAATGTTGAGATCGGTCTTAGTCACATGTATTTTGGGATTGTTAAAAGCACCATGCCACTGTATATATAAACACCATGACACTATATGTAAATATTTTGGTTAAAATATATTTCATGTTACCTCAAAGCTCTAGCCCAAAACCTCTTGAACAGAAGCGGGGCTATGGACAAAACTGCCGCTGCAGCAAACCCTGAAACCGCCACTGCCAAAACTCCGAAAATAGCCACCAGGCGTCAGGCTCTCTTACACCAAACATGCCATCTCTGCCATCAAAAGAGGAAGGACCCGCCATCGATGAAGAGACAGTCGCTGCAGGGAAAATCTCAGCCCTGAACAAGCCATCCATCATTGAAGAGAACCGGCCCTCACTGCAGAGTTCTCCCTGAATCGCCTTTCCGCTGAAGAGACAGTGGTCACTGGGAAAAATCTCAGCCCCAAACAAGCCACCTCAGGTGGCTAGGGATAAACCCTAGCCGCCGCCATCACAGCTAGTCGTCGTCACCCTCGCTATTGTTGTTCGCTCCTCCTCCGACTATCTTCTTGTTGTTGTTCGCTCCTCCTCCTAGTAACTTGATAGGACACCTCGGGCGGCTAGGGTACACCCTAGCCGCCGCCCTCGCTGTTGTTATTCGCTCCTCCTTAAAATCATTTTTTTTTTGTTTTTTAGTTGAATTAACGGTTTAGCTTAAATTATATTAGAGTTTACGTGCAATATGGGTAGTAGGCTAAGGTCGAGGGTGTCAAAATAATTTCCTTGTAACATGAATCCAGATATATACTTGGTATCATTGTTATTTTCAAAAAAATAAAAAAAATAAAATAACCACGATTTGTGTAATTCGTAGATTTGTGTTCACACTAATTATTTTATTCAATTAGGGTTTGTTTAGAGTCTTAGCATGGTTAAGGTTTTAGTTAGTTGAGTAAGGAAATAACTTGTCCAATTTGTCTTCCTTATTATGATTACCACTTATCATGGTTTTAAGTTTAGGTTTGTTTTTTCAAGATTCAATAATGATATAGTTAAGGTTGAGTTCAACAATAATGATTTAGTTAAGGTTGAATTCAACAAGTTCTTAAAAAAAAATTATACTAAACATTGTATTCTATGTAGTTTCTTTTCTTTTTTAGCGAGAAACACTAGGATTATGAATGCTTTACTGTGAAGGCTTCACTGTTCTATAGGTTGCTTGCTTTGAGCAATAATGATATGTGGAGGCACTGATATGGAGAGGCTTAGATCCATTAAAATTAAAACCAAAAAATCATTCATCACTTATCATAATAATAAGTGAGACTTGTTCTAATTTCAATTTCAAGATTAAGTGATTACTTTTACTATAAGTTTAGATTTTTTTTATTTATACTTAATTTTTAATATAATGAATTTTGAAAATTATATAATTTATTTGTAAATAAAAACATAAATGTATAATAATATTTTTTATTATTCATTTAGAAAATAGGTAATAAGCAATCTTGTTGTGATTATACTTGTGTTAGAATCAACTTAGATCCATCTTAAACCCAAATTTATCAAGCACCCAAAAAGATCAAATGTTTTAAGGTATATTTTTTTTATCATTTAATTCCTTCTTATTAAATGATAAAAAAATTTGATTCCTCTCACTTAATCGATGGGAGTTTAAGATGGATCTATGCTGGTTTAATTTTTTAGATGTTGTCATGTAAATATACACGGTTCTTTATTTTATCTTATCTTATCTCCTCCATACTTATAAAACATAAGATTTTGCTTGAGATTGTATTGAAAAAGAATAAAGTACATCATTAATATATGAAGAAATATAGAATTACAATAACAATCAAATTCTATGATTTAAGTAGTGGTAAAAACACTTTACACAAATTTAATAAGCAAAACTAAACGCTAATGTGGAATCCAAGAAATCTAATTAGTATGTAAACCAAAATTGTAACTTTCACATACAAAATCTATTTTGGGTGCAAGATTATGTATGTGACACTTAGATGCTTGTACATAGGAGATAGTGAGCAAAATTCATGACTATATGTGGGCTTGGACATATTAAACAATGGATGATTTTAAGGCTATGTCTAGTTTTGGATATATGAGATGGTTGACAAGGTTCTGGATTAATATGAGACAATGGCAGGGTTAGTCACCCTCACATTTAAAATCTATTTTGGGTGCAAGATTGTGTATGAGACACTTATATGCTTGACATAGGAGATAGTGGGCAAAATTCAGGACTATATCTGGGCTTGGACATATTAAACAATGGACAATTTTAAGGCTATGTCCAGTTTTGGATATATGAGACCGTTGACAAAGTTTTGTACTAGTATGAGACAATGAAAGGGTTAGTCACCCACCTAAATAAGGATTATAAGACATTACTTATACCAAAATCTTCACCAATATGGAGATTAACTTTAAAGATCTTTGGAGATTAACTTTAAAGATCTTTGACTTGATATAATAATATGCTCTTTTAATTCATTACCGAATACCGACATTGTGAATAATCTATCTTTACATTATCCTTATGTTACATTAAAATTCCATTCTACCTTCAATCCTAAGTATGTTGAAAGAAAGAACATCTCGTCTCTCCGTTTACCCCTTTCACAAGCCTCAAAGCGGGAACGACCTTGGCTACTCTGAGTAGTACCAGCTTCCCCTGGCGACTATGCATACATAGTACAGTCTGTGAACACTACTGTGCAGGAATTTATGCGTCTTGCTTTATCACCTGATGTTTTTTCTCCTTTTTGGCTTCCCCTGGCTCAGTTTCCCCTTCTATTCACTGTCCCTGTTCAGCTTACCATTCTCTGCTTTCAGTACACACTACAGTTTCCTTTCCCTTCTGCGCAGGTATTACTACGTTTTGCTTATAAACCTGAAGGCATTGCTCCGGATTTGACTTCTCCTTGCTCAGATTTCCCTTTCTATTCACTGCCTCCATTCAGCATTTTTTTATCCTCTCCATTCTCTATTCTTCAATTTCTCCCTCAATGACCATTCATTGTTTTTTGTCCTCCTGATCTGATCCTCTTTGTCTCCCTCTGTTTGTCGTTCTGTTCCAATAATTTACATATCTTCTAGTGGGTATATATGTACATTACTATGGAGGAAGAGGTTGGTGCACTCATGAGTGCAGCCGATGAAGTTATTTGGAAGAATGTTGGATTGTTTTCCTCTCAGACTGAACATCCTCTCTCACAAACCTCTCCATCTTGCTCCTCACCAAAAGTGGCGGGACAAACTAGCTTACATCAAACTATTTTCACTAGTCAACCATCCTCAGTGTTGCGCCCTTCTGCTTCAAAACTTCCTGGTCTGACTACTACTTTGGGACGCACATACCGGAAAAAAGACAAGATTGACCATCCAACTCCTAGCCGAACCCCTCCCCCTGGATGCAAAAGCCACTGGTGAATCACAGAATGTGGAAACCAAACAAAAAGAAAAGATGGATGATAATGGGCTCTGATGTGGGTCTAGAAGAAAGCATTTGCCTATCACTCTGTGGTCTGGTTGGAAGATTTACTTACAATGCTCTTAGCTTTGACCTGCTTCCTGACTGGATCCTAGACAACTGGCTACCCATTTTGGATTATGCACCTCAGCTCTTTTACTTATCTTTTGGCTGGATAGGATTTATCTTCAACTCTCCGGAAGATTCACAACTTATCCTGGACACATTATGGACTATTGGCAAAGTCAGCTTAATGCTCAAAAGATGGAGGGTCTCCTTCAATCCATTGACTGACTCCTTTCGTTTTCGACACATCTGGGTTCTCTTACCCGGACTGCCTCTACAACACTGGACGGAAAAGGCCTTGGAGGCCATCGAAAATGATTTAGGCCGATTTATTTGCACTAACCCTGACTTCTTAAAAAGATCAAACAGGAAAATGGCAAGGATACTGGTCGAACTGGACATCCATGCTGGAGTCTCGGATACCTTAGACATCTATTGGCGAGGCCGAACAGTATCTCAACGCCTTGACTACCTTGGTATTCCATTTCGCTACTTGAAATGTCACCAAATGGACCATCTTTGGCAAGACTGCACAGGATCTCTGGAGGAAGAAGAATCAAAAGGCTCCTATCTCCGCAAACTGCCTAGAGAAGACTCTCCTGGGGTGGACTCCTTCCATCCAGATACTACTAGCTTTATAGATGATGAGGCTGAGGAACCTTCTAAATCTTCGGATCTACCACTGCCTCCTCCCTCACTTACTGGTAAGCTTAAACAATTCTACCCTTCTCTTTTTTCATCACTTACCTCTTGGGAAAGACTCCATCTATATTCTTCCACCATCTTGGGTCTTGGACCTTATCCATCTGTTTTACCCGAGACTGTCATTCATCATCTGACTAAAGACAACCTTACAACTATCCCTTCTTCTCTACTTGAGGTTCACATACTACCTGCTACCCCTTATGACTACCTTCCTCTTAACCTGGATGTGTCCCCTAACACTCTACCTCCCACTCTGGGTGGGGTCCTCACGACCCCATCCACCGCCCCACCTCCTGTTACAATTTCTCTGAATGGGTTGACCTCTCTACCAAACTTTCTACAGGAACAAGACTCTACACTTTTGGATGCTACCATTGATAGCTCCTCTCCATTGGCCCTACACTCATCGGTCCCTCTCCCTATCTTCTTAGGAAAATCTCCCATCTCTAAATCACTTGATTTTCCTTGTTCCTCTAGTCTTGAACCCACAAAAAAACCGCATACAAAAGAATTTTCTTAGTCCCGGGGTATGGGCCTGGAGCTATCTCCTCTGAAAACTCGCAGTGCTAGGAGGAAATCCTGCACCACTGCCACTTCTACATCTGTACCTTATGTGGACTCGACTGACCTTGGGGCGCGGGCACTAAATCCCTAGCCAGGTCACGTCCATAATTATTTTATCTCTCAACATCTGGGGGTTGGAGGCGCCCTCAAAAAGGCCTCTCTTCGGCGATTTCTTGACACCATACATCCTTCTATTATTCTTCTTCAGGAAACATTAGTGGACACTCAACGCTCTCGTTCTTTTGTAACTGGTTTAAAGCCAAACTGGCACGTAAGTGCTATAAATTAAGTTGGCACTTTGGGTGGCCTTCTTGTGGCTTGGGACCCAACACATTATGATTTTAAGTCCTTTATTTGTTGTGGTGGCTTATTATTGACTGACATCTGTTATGCAAACAATAATTTGATAAATATCCTCAACATATATGGTCCCTGTACTGAAAAATTAGTTTTCTGGATAAATTTATCTGACTCTGGCTTGCTATCCAAACAAAATCTCATCGTGGCGGGAGACTTAAATCTTACTTTATCCTTTGTCGAGACCTGGGGTTCCCACTCCTCACTTCATGCAGCGACTTCTCTTTTTAGCGACATTTTCCAGCATAATAATCTTGTCGACCTTCCACCGGTGGAGTTGGCTCCCACTTGGAGGAACGAAAGATCGGGCTCTGCTTCTATACAAAAAATACTTGACAGATTTCTCCTATCTGACTCACTTTTACATCAGGATGATCGATACTGATCATGGGTCGCATATCCATTCAAATCACCCTTCATCTTTCAATGATTTTCGTCCTATCGCTCTCTGCAATCTCTGCTACAAATTCATCACCCGAATTATTGCAGATAGAATGAAGCCCTTCATGTCTCGTCTAGTATCAGAGGAACAACTAGGTTTCATCAAAGGTCGACAAATTCAGGATGTTATTGGATCGGTACAGGAGGTAATACAAAGCATAAAGCGCAAAAGATTACAAGCTCTGGTTCTAAAACTTGATCTGAAAAAATCATTTGACTCTGTTGATTGGGACTACATTAGACTGATTCTATTAAAATCTGGTTTTGGTTACCACTTCACAAGCTGGATTATGGGTTGCGTGAACAGTGCATCCATTGTTGTCCTGGTCAACGGAGAAGCCACCTCATTCTTTAAAAATGAAAGGGGCTTGCGTCAGGGATGCCCCCTCTCATCGCTCCTGTTCATTCTGGCATTGGAAGGTCTGAACATCCTCCTTAAATTAAAACTTCAAGAGGGATCTATTTCTAGCATCCAGGTATCCAGACTGGCAACTGTGCTGCATTTTTTCTTCGTGGACGACATCATCATTGCCACCAAAGAAGATCTAAAAGAATGGCTGGAAATAAAAGGCATTTTAAATCTCTTTTGTGTAGTTGGCCTCGGGTCTCCAGATCAACAATGATAAATCTACCTTCCATTTCTCTGGCATCCTTTTGGCCGATCTGGATACTTACAAACCTTATTTTCCTTTTGGCTATCAAGAGCTCTCTTTGGGCTTTCGCTATCTTGTCTACTTTCTCAGGCCGGACAACTACAAAACTATTGATTGGACCTGACTGTTGACTAGATTTGAAAGTCGTATCGCCCAATGGTGCAATTGTTGGCTCACGCTTGGAGGGACGTACATCCTTCTGAAATCGGTTCTTGAAGGCATGGTTGTTTACTGGTTGGCTCTTGCCAAAATTCCATCCTCTATTTTTGTAATGCCCCATATTTTGACCTTAGGTAGTTAGAACATTGTTGTTTAACTAATCTTGATAATTCAAAGTTTAGCAATTGTTTGGAGTCAGTTAGACTTTGTTAGACATTGAGATGTGTACCTCTAGGCCTA
>JASDQU011401849.1:17799-32808 GCA_032191745.1 Picea mariana
GGGGGTTCAAACAAGCTATTATTGCTTTGATGGGAAGGGTACTTTTCTGATATTAGGTCTTCAATAGATTGTTCATGGAAATCATCTTCATAATCATCATACAAAGGTGAATCAATTACCATTTGACTATTAATGGCTGAGGGGATTAGTACAATAGCTGGGAAAGTTGGTTGCTTAGTGAAAATATCCTCATAGTCATCAAAACTTGGAGAATCATGGCACATTGGTTCATTAACGGTAGGAGGGACTGATAATCTATGAATTTGGTCATGACAAGGTGCAACACTATTCTCATGATAAAATAAATTTGAATCTAAGATGACCTCTTGACTTAAAGAATCGAGAAAAGGAGGAGACAAGGAAATGATAGATTGTACATATTGATCTTTCTCTTGGGGACCTAGATTTTGACATGAATCATGCATTTGTTCTTCAAATTTAGGAAAAGAATTATGAAACTCATCATCTAAGTCCTGATCTCTATAATAATCCCCTTGATCATCACTACTAGAGGAATGACTTGTTGAATCTTGAATATATGATGCATACCCCTCACAACAATTCTCAAAATGTCTTTCAACAAGATAAATTATCTTGCAATGAGAATAAAAAACATCATGAAAGTCCTTCAAAGAGGAAATACTAGAAGCAAGGAGTGTTCTATACCATTGCCTCGCATCACTTGCCAATGAATACATGAACATTTTCATCAATATATTCTCACGATGGATGTCAATCTGCTAGATCAAAGCATGAAATTCATGAACATGCTCAAAAGGGTTGTCATCATCACCTTCATAAAATATGGGCAGTAGATCTTTCCATTCATCAATTTGAGGCACAAGATGTGGATAACCATCTATGGATTAGAAATTGAGTGGGGCAAACCTCCTGGCCAAGATAGCCTTCATAGCCACTTGAATTTTATCATCCCCAGTGGAGTCACCAACCTATTCTGAACAATGGAGTCACCATGGTGAATGTGCAGTATTGAAGGTGTCCAACTTCAGTCGCCATCTAAAGCTGGAGCTGTGCAATGTTGTTCTTCCCATCGAGCATTTCAATTTACTCAAATATGTCCTAGACAACGGCACCAAAAATGTTGGCATCGAGAGTCACACTTTGAATGCTAAAGTGTAATCTCAACACCCATCAGAATGTAAAAGATAAATTTGGTTTTGAATAGGTGGATCAATAAGATGGATAATGAAAGAGAGATGGCAACAAACTACAGATCAGTAGGCTACACCAATGGGCAATGGAGTGACAAACATCCCACTCATCTAAGGTACAAAAGGTGTGTAACATAAAACAAGATTATATGTTGATAGGTGGAAGAAACGAAAAAGGAAAACATAAGATAGAGTGTTCAGTAAATAGAGATCCTCTCAATTCAATGAATCAAAAAATACTTGAATATAAACAATGACTGATGGGAAAAATACAACAGATCCTCTGCTGCTTAGGGATCCATAAATCATTGACAACCTTTCATCCTGAAATATGCAATATATTCAAATAAGAAGAAATATAAAATAAGAGTTACAATCTGAAATCACATCTCTCATGAGTCTCCAACAGCAGTAATGCTTACAATCCTAAAATGCCCACATGCTTAGAAATGGACACACACAGAAAACTGCCTATTCCTACTCTCTTTAGCCTCTCTTGGCTCATCCCTCATTTCTTCAAGAGATATCTCCTTCTTTAAATAGAAAATAGAATCCAAATGAACTAAGGAGGTCAAATCCCATCTCCTCCATTGGATTCTAAGCCTTGGAGATAGGTGGAAACAATCAAAGAGACAAAAATCCAACAAACTGTTGATTTTCAGGAATTTGTTGGAAGTCATTAATAAATCGTTTCCACCTCATGCATGAGGCCTTTGATGGAGATAAATATTAGGTGCATGTGTCCCTTGATATCTAATTGATCCTTGAGAATCCATTTGAACTCTCCTTGAAATTTGGCAACCTCCCAACAAGGCGAATATCAAAACCATGACCACTACAGGAAATTAGTACGCAGCGCCATTGTGCGGAGTACACAGCGCCTACTTATAGATCCAATATATCTAAAACCAAAACACATTTTGAAACACTAAGAGAGGTTTTTTTTATTTGGAATGTTATGAACAAAAACCTCCTTCAGTTTTCAAAAATACATCCTCAACTATTCATAAACCAAGTTTTAAATTAGTGACTCAAAACTGGAAGAATAACTTTGCACAATTTATCGTCTGCCAGAATATTACGCAATGCCTGTAGGTAGCGCCCGATTGTGTTTCTGCATGCAATTCGGTAGCATAAATCCATGGTTTATCTGATGCTTGAACTTTTATATTGGGAATAACTCAATATAATTTCAATTTCCCCCAAACAGATAAAAATCCCATAACAATTTTATTCATTTTCCAAAATGAATAATGAAATGCAGATTCTGTTCGCTGTGAAATATTAGGTAGCACCACTTATGAAATGTTGAGGCATAAACCAATCTTGTGCTAACACCTAGTTTATGTAATATCAATTAAAACATTCATGCACTTTCTACACACCTTTATATTGTAGTTTATTAGCTCATGCAATGTATATAGGGGCATAAACTATTGTCCCAAGTAAAGTGACTTTGACTAGTTAACTGTATTTATACTTGTGATTGTTAAGCCAAAGGCAATTAGGCGACAACATGCAATTGAATCTAGATTGCAATAACATTTTTATTATCTTCTTGTGCAACTAAATATATTTGTGTGTTATACATGTGATTATTTTTGTACAAGTATTTAAATTAACATAGTGATTTATTTACCATTCTAGTTTAATAATGATTTCTTTATCACTCTAGTTTAACAAACATATTTGGTTATTAGTTTATGACTATGTCATATATCTTGGTTTAATTTACTTAGAAAGTTTATGGTGGTGTTCTATGTCTTGACTTAATTGACTTAGCTAAGTACATACTTTAACATGTGTTTTCCATGATAGATCTTACATATTAAGGATATATACTACCTACAACAAGATAATGAAAAACATACATAATGTGGACATGATTTATTTAGTAGTCGAGAACATTGTCAAGCATATCGTTATGTTGCCATGATGGAGATGTAGGGAAAAATTGGCTTTTATCCCAAATTTTTAATAATAAATAAAAAACTGAAACATAGTTTCATAATTTCACATATAATCATTAAAGATGGGTTGAGAGGAACTATTTAATCTTCTAAAAATGGGAGGGGAGTAAGAGTAGAGAAAAAAGATGCTGCTCTTCAATTGTTGAAACTTTACACTATAATTTTTTTTTTTTTAATTCCCCCAAGTTGAAGATTGAAATCCAACTATATAAAAAGTTGGGAAGATGTATGTTTTTTAATAGGTAAGCTTAAAAAGCACCATGGTCAATGGAAATCCATAAAAATATTAAAAACCGAGTGGTTTGGGATCTTTTGCGTGAGAGAGAGAGAGGGGAGCATTTGAAATCCACAAAAAAATCCCGCCTTTTCCATGGGAGAGGACAATTGTGTCAATTTAAAATCCCAAATTCAAAACATAAATAGATATATCATTCAAACTAATACCAACAATGCAAAAACTAGTAGAAGTGACCAAAGCAAACAAAGAAAAGGAGGAACTGAGAAATATTTGAACCCCTCTACCCTCCTATACAATGGAGCCTACAACTATTCTTGCCAAGGCCGAAGGCTACAATGTGGCCGGACTTCACAAGCACATAGATGGCTATCTGAAGGCTTTACTTGGGTTCATCAATGGCAAAGAAAAAAAGAGTTCATCTGATCAAGTCGATGGAGGAATTATCAATCTTTCCGTGATCAGGAGAATGCCAGTCAAAATAACTGGAAATCTGTCATGATCTCTCCAATATTTCCTGGTAAGAATGCATCGAATGCGGGAATAGCGAAAGGGATTTCCATGAAAAAAAGCATAGCATTTTCTGTGCAAATATTAATTATTCCTGTTTAAGTTTTTGAAGAAAAATTGGAGTTCGATTTACTAGAAAAGATAAGAGAATTGTGAATTATAGTAGAGGGAACATTTTTATAAACAATTATGCTTTTATGCACTGGTTCTCCAGTCCTCCACATTGGTCCCATTGTTATTGAATGAGAATTTAGGGTAATGGGGGGATTCTATTTTGTGGCCCAGTTTCAAATCATAAGTAAAATCTGTCTGCTAGGATTCGATTTGGTGGCCTTAAGGCATAAAATTTTAGTATGTGTTTTCAAGGGTTGTAATGAGTTGTGTATAGCATGCTTCAATATGGGGTTTAAAATATGTGGATATGATTTTTAGAAAAGCGAGATTCCTTAGGAGCTGGAAACTAGTCTTTTCTCTGGAGATGTAGTTGCTAGTGTCGGTGTAAGGTGAGGTGACACCAAATGGCATTGTAGGTAGAATGTATATAAATTATAGTGCTTTTTGAGATTAGTTGGAGTATTTTTTCTAATCTCGTCTGTAAGGTGATCATAGCACTCTGCCAATGAACAATACATTCTATAGAATTCTTCAACATGGTTGAGGAGTTTGGGCCTTTTCTTGTAATACGTCTCTGCCTTCTTGGCAAATGAATTTGCAGCTTCATCGATTAGCTTCAACATTGTCTTCACATGTTTATCCATGCCTGTAAAAACAAAGTGTTTCATGTATCAATTCAATTAACATGAACTTGGTAGACTGACAAGAAAATGAAAATATAGAAAATTAAACTGTAATTGAACAAATAAACCAAAACTCCCAGGAAAAACCAAAATGCATACCTTCCAAATTTTCTTCCAGCCATCTTGAATTTTTGGGATTGATATGACTGTGACACTGTCACACCACCAATAATGGGGCTTTCCATCTCCACTCTTCTTCATCTTGTAGGCTTTTAGTCAGTCTTGTTGATGATATCAAATGATCGAATTTGACAGGAAGGTAAGCTTTTCAAGTAAAGTGGTTTCTCTGAATGCAGTGTGTCATTCCTTCACCATAGTAATGCCCCGCATTTCAGATCCTTCCAGAAATATAACTACTTGCTGAATGATTTGTAGAATTTTACAATAGCACTAATCCTTTAACGTGAGCAACTAGACCCTCGATTTGATAGGGTACTGCGTAGAACAACTCTTCTGTGCATTGAGGCAGTTTTTGTTTCCCACCCTGTGTACACATGCTAAAACTCTCTAATGAAAATATAGAATTGTTATATCCATATGCTTTAATTTTGTAATATATGTAATAAATTGGTATAATGTGTATGAAGCATATGGACTAAAACATCCAAAACTACCTTTTATTTATTTTTAAGAATAAAATCTTAAAAAAAACATTGGAGAGTAAATTTTTTAACAAAATGTTGAAGGGAATAATCTACAGGGCAAGTGGTTTATCCTGTCTTTCATGATGTTATGATTGCATCCATGCCTTTAAAGTAACTTACGAGCACACATTAGAGTGTGATGGCCAAGAAAAAGTAAAAAGGAAAGATGATAAAACTTTAAAGCCTTTCTGATGTAATATTTTTCTTGGGGAGTCTGATTTGTAAACTGTAGTAGGTATCCTGCTAACCAGTTCATCACAACAGATCCTAGATTAACTTTTATTATTGTTTGATGGAACCTGGTAAATGTGTTTCTGTTGTCCAATTGTGAAAAAAGGAAACAACATAAATTATGTGGACAATGCATTCAACCATGAACAATTTGACACACAGATTTACCTGGGAGAAATCCACTCCGAGACAAATCCAACAATGGAATGGCTTCATCTGTGCTTTATTGACTCTTGAAAATAAGAGAATTACTGATTACAATGGATCTAATGAGCAGAGAATAATGTGCATGGGTCTCCAACTGCTACACCACTTCTTTCCTCTCTCTCTTTGCAATATTCATCCGGAGTGAGAATTGGCTATTTGACTCAGAACTAGCTTCATTCTTTTGGATCTGTCTTCAACTACTGTCATTGTCTTGAAGAACTCATTCAAAATATAATCCAAGCTTCAGCAGGAACACTCCAATTTTGAAATACACCATTTCTTCCAATTCCAAACTCTCTTTTTTGGAATCTCAACCGCCGAAGAGGAGGAGGAGGGATAATTCATATCTGGACATGACACAGCGTTGTCGATGAAGTTAAGATCCTAAAATTGGGGCTAAAACTGAAAAAAGCATTGTCTATGAGTCTATTGATTAAGCATATGATTATATCGTTTTCATATATGTGTAGAGTAGAGTAAAATTTAGGGAGAATCATTGGAATGTCCTTTAACTTGTGTAAGCTCTCCATTGTCCCATGACCATATTGGCATGATTGTGCGGAAAGGGGAGGAGATTGAAGGATGGCATATTTCAAAGGGGACACAAAGGTATTTAATTTTATTATATGAACTAGTAGAATGGACAAATTAGCCTTTCTTTTCTGCTGTAACCGAGCACCTTATCTAGGATGGGGGATTTGATCATATTCACCTCGACTGTAAAGAAAGTGGTGCATCTGATCAAACCTTATGGATGTGCGATTCTATTGTCCATATCCAATGCAAATCACCACATCCCTTATGGTGCCATAGAATGCATATCTATTCTATGGATGTACAAAATCTAATATGATGAATTGTCACAGTTAGAAAATGATACAATAGAAAATAATAAAACCTCTATTGGGATCTAGAACTTCCTGTAGCACCTTTAAAGCCAAAATTTTATCATGAACATATAAGTGATAACATTGGCTCCATAGGGGATGGCATGCTCCCTGTGAGCTACCAAGAACCTACACACCTAGTGCCTTATCCAATTAATCCCTACATATTGTATTCCTGAGAGCACCTCTTCTCTTTATTGAAATATGATGACACTATCATAATGGGCCAAGGAGGCCACCTAGGGGAACGCCCACCTGGGGTGCATAAGTCAATCACCTAGGTGAAACACATATTCACCTTTTGATGATTAATTAAATATATGTAAATAAATGGTTCCCTCAGTATATAAGGTGAACCAAGACTCAAATAAAGCATTCTTACCTTTTCTTCTAAAGCTATTTGTCTCATTTCTTTTCTTTTCTGAGTTTGCATTTCACATTTACGACAATTTTGTTTTTTAGGGTTTCTGAAGAATAAACAGTGCGCCTCCCTTCATGGCTTCCTCTTGGTGACTCCGTTTTCCATGCTTCCACCTTTGATAGCAAGATTATCCCATTATCTAGCCACTCTCTCCAGGAGAAAATCATTTCCTTCAAGTTTTCCAAGGTAGAAGGGAGGGTGCACCAACTGGGGTTTACGCCCTTACTGGTTTTTCCTTTGTTGGGATGAAGTGAGTGCGTCCTCTTCTATGGTTGCACTAGGATTCTCCCACTAATCCTTGAAGGTCACTCTGAGATAGCCAAAGTCTCTTGGCCACTCTCGGATCATCCTGGTTTGGATCCCCTTTGCTTGGTCACCCAAACCAATGGTGCGCCCTTTAGGGGTTTTTGGTCAGAAGTTGGATTATGCATTTCATGGTCACCTTCCCCTGTAGATCACCTTCTTGGGCAGATCAATTGGTATCAGAGCCTCAAGATCCATGGAAAATCTTTCGATCTTGAAGATTGAGCCAAATTGTTTTGGTGTTTTCATGAAATAGTCCAAATTTTGCCCATTCCAAGGTTTCCATTTTCATGCAAGCAGCTCAATAGATCTCATAAGCCCAAAGGGCACCTAGATCTGCATTGCAATAGAGAGGAGTTCCACAGAGCTAAAATAATACAAATCTCTCCCTCTAGACCAGTTCAGCTTCATTGCTTCAGGGTTTTGCATTCTCTGTTCTCAAAATAGAGTCAGCATTGCTTCAGGGTCAGCATTGCAAACTAGGGGTGCATTTGATCTTAAACTGGCCTCATAATGCCTCCACGCAAAGATCCTTTCACAGTTGACTTAGATTCCAACATGTCAAATCTCTTCGAAGATATTGCCTCCGTCCTCAATGGGCTCCTCAAAATGCAACAACAAAACAATCCAGACCCCTTCTAGATAGCCACTCGAATCCAACTACCCAAATTTGTTGGTCAAACTAATGGAGAAATTGTGGATTCTTGGATCCATAGCCTCTCCACCTATTTTGATACATATCTAGGCCTTACCAAGGAAAGAAAGCTCCAGATTGTCACCTTTCAATTAGAAGGACTGGCACAAACTTGGTGGGATATAGAGAAAGAGAAGACCACATTTGTGATAGAGATTGGGAATGCTCTAGAATCCTCTACTTCCAAACCCATCAGAAATTGGGATCAACTTTTTGAAGCTTTGAGAAATAGCTTCTACCCATCCGGGTATGTGAAATCCTTATGGATCAAATGTTACCAACTTCGACAACTCCCTTCACAAGGAGTGCAAGGCTACATAGAATTCTTCTGCAAGATGTGCCTCTTACTTCATATTCTAGATCCGGAAGAGGTACTCATATTAAAATTTGTGGTTGGTTTATTAATTTAGTTCCATCGAGAAGTAGAGTTGTTTGAAAATCCAACTTTAGACAAAACATTTCAGAGATATTTGACTATAGAAGGAAAGTTTCTCCTAGAGATTGTACTCCTCAGTCCATCCCATACACCAACCCCCCACCTCTCAACCATCCATCTCCCGCTTTCCACCTCCTCTGGCTCAAAACCCCACACCCAATACAAATACAAGGACACCCTGGTGCTCATTCCGCAAAACTACTTCACACAATTCATGAGATTGTCGAATCCTCCAAAATCTAAAAACCAACAAAACCCTACTCACTGAGCTCATTGCATGCTCCCAAGTAGAATATACCGAAGAAGTTATTCTGGACAATCCCATGGAAGGAGATCCCTCAATGACTCTAATGACCCATGAAGATTCAAACTCATCCACCCAACCCCTCTTCACTCATAAATTCCAAATCAAAAATGCCTTGGCTTTAGTGATTATGGAAAATGGAAGACAAGAATTTGGTGTCTCAAGACCTTGTCAACTGCCTTAATCTGATTACTACTCCACATCTGCAAGCCTATCAACTCGGATGGGTCCAGAAGGATGGCCCTCGCCTCTTAGTTTCTAAGCGTTGTCTAGTCTTTTTCTCCACAGGCCAATTCAAAGATATCGTCCTTTGTGATGTCTCCCCCTTGGATTATGTGGATTTGCTACTCGGTATCCCATACGAAACCCAAAGGAATTCTATCTATCTAGACAAATCCTGCCAGTACAAAATTACCAAAGAAGACCAGACTTATATCTTAACTGTAGCAAAACCCAAACCCCCATGCTACCCAAGAACAAATCCCGCATGTACACTTAAACCAATGTGTCTCTCTCTATTTGGTGCACCCAATAACACCAACCAATACCATGCACCCTGTTCCTGAAACAATGAATCCCCTCCTCCATGATTTTTGAGAGGTATTTCAACCTCCGGATGGACTCCCCCCCCTCCCAACACATTGACCTTTCCATTCATCTCATCCCCAGATCTGTTTCACCTAACTCCCCTACTTATTGGTTGGCCCCAACATAAATGGAGGAAATGGAAAGACAACTGACCAACCTCATCAACTCTGGCCACATCCAACCTTCATCTTCTCCCTATGTTTTTGCCGCATTTGTCATCTCTAAAAGAGATACCTCAGAAATGCACCTTGTCACTGATTACCGAGCCTTGAAAAAATCCACAATAAAAAACCATTACCCCTACCCTAGATTGATGAATTACTCGAAATCCTCCAAGGAGCTAAGTGGTTTACTAAATTGGATTTGACAACCAACTACCATCAAGCTCAAATGAACCCAAATGATGTTTGGAAAACAATGTTCAAGACCAAATTTGATCTTTTTGAGTGGAAAGTCATGCCTTTCGGCCTCACCAACACCCCAAGCACTTTCATGAGGCTCATCAATGACATATTCATAGAACATTTGGGTTGATTTGTGGTCATCTACTTAGATGACATTCTCATCTTCAGTTGGACATGGGACACTCACATGCAACATGTTCGACAGGCTCTCCAAATTCTCCAAGAATACAAGTTGCAAGTCAAAGTGAAGAAGTCATATTTTGGTGAGACTTTAGTTCCCTATCTCGGCTTTGTTTTCAACTCAGAGGGTATTCAACCATATCTAGCTTGCATCCAAGCATTGAAGTAATGGCCTCTATCTTCTTCAGCTAAGGAGCTCAAAATATTTCTGGGTGGCATCAATTTCTATCGTAAGTTCATTCCCTCATTTTCACATCTTGCCCAACCTTTGCATCAATTCTCAAATACTTCTTCTACAATCATCTTGACTAAAGAAGAAACTAGTCACTTTGCTCAGTTCAAAGATGCCCTTTGCTCATCCCCTGTATTACATCTATCAGACCTATCCCAACCCTTTGAGATTGAGTTTGATGCCTCACAATATGCAATTGGAGTTGTACTTAAACAGGGAGGACACCCCATTGCTTACCACTCTGAAACCCTGTCTGAGTCAAAGAAAAATTATCGTACCTATGACAAGGAATTTTACAGTCTGGTTCAAGTGCTCAAACAATGGAGGCATTATTTGTTGGGTAAAGAAACCATTCTTCATACAGACCACCACTCTTTGATTTTCATCAACTCTCAATCGAGTATTAAGGAACAAAGCCAACGTAAATGGGCCTCCTACATTCAACACTTTCACTTATTCATCAGATATAAGAATGGAACTTTTAATAAGATGGCTGATTTGCTAAGCCAACCTCCCACTCCAATTCTTTCGATTCTAGAAGTGCGTTGTACTACTTATGACACATGGAAATATCAATATGCTACTAACCCCGACTTTCTAGACATTTGGGAAGATTTGCAAAGTCCCATAGTGATCAATCAGACTCCCTTCCTAGACTACACTATTTGGGATGGGTGGCTATATAAGTTGAATTTTCTATGCGTTACACACTCAGAAGATCACCTCTTTCTCATCAGGGAGGTGCATTCTTCAGCCTATGGGGGCCACTTCGGGACCACAAAGACCATCCAACATCTGCAACACCATTTTCGTTGGCCTTCCATGTAGCCTCGGGTTGAAAAATTTATCAGAGCCTGTGCATTATGCTCACAATCCAAACCATCCAATCAAAAGCATGGGTTGTATCAACCACTGTCACTTCTTTCTCGGCTTTGGAAGTCAATCTCGATGGAATTCCTTAGTGGACTTCCAACAACCCAAAAGAAACATGATACAATATGGGTAGTGGTATGCCGCTTCAGCAAAATGGCGCTTTTTATCCCATGTACGAAGAATACTACAACAACACAAACAACGGATCTCTACTTCCAACATGTCTGACCCCATTTTGGCCTCCCAAGCACTATCATCTCAGACGAAGATTCTCTCTTCCTCAACACATTTTGGAAGACCATATGGGTGCTATTAGGATGCCACCTCAAGTTTTCTACTGCATTCCATCCTCAACAGATGTCCAAACAGAGGCTATCAATAGAGTCTTGCTTCATTCTCTCCGAACTCACTTTGGGCAAAACAAACAATGGAACAATTACTTGCACATTCTACAACATACCTACAACAAGGAAACACATTCTTCTACATGATTTTCACCTTTTGAAGTCTTCTTGGGCTTCCAACCAACATCTCCAACCAAGCTCCCACTCACTTGGGCTCCTCAAGGTACCTTCCATCAATAGTAGGGACAACTTTCAGCTCAACAATTTCTCCAACAAATTGGACAACGCCACACTGCAGTAACAACAACACTCCAAGTAGCCCAAGAGCATGCCAATTAGTACCATGACAAACAAAGAACCTTCATGTCCTTTCAACCAGGGGATCAAGTCTAGTTACACTTGGATAAGAAGCAATTCAAAGGCCAGCATCACAAGTTTCTACCAATAAGACATGGTCTGTATACCATACTAGACAAGATTGGAGAAATTGCGTATAGGTTGGATCTGCCACAACAACTAGGAATCCGCAATGTCATTAATGTAAATCACTTAAAGTTGTTTGAGCCTTCCCTCTTGGAAGAACCAGTCACCATCACTCATCTAGTGGACAACATTCCTGATTTCCAGCTCCCATTGGCCAAAGACACTATACTGAACACTCAGACTCGCTCTACAAGACACCAGACATACACTTCATATCTGGTAGCCTGCCAAGGCCAAACTACAACTCAGGAAAAGTGGATCCCAATTGATGTATTGCACAACAAATTTCCTCATCTTCTCATGGAATCCAGGACGCTTCCAGATTTAAATAGGGAGGAATTGGGCCAAGGAGGCCACCCAGGGGAACGCCCACCTGGGGTGCACAAGTCAATCACCTAGGCGCAACACATCTTCACCTTTTGATGATTAATTAAATATATGTAAATAAATGGTTCCCTCAGTATATAAGGTGAACCGAGACTCAAATAAAGCATTCTTACCTTTTCTTTTGAAGCTATGTGTGTCGTTTGTTTTTTTTCTGAGTTTGCATTTTAAATTTATGACAATTTCATTTTTAGGGTTTCTGAAGAATAACCATTCTGCCTCCCTTCATGGTTGCCTCCTGGTGGCTCCGTTTTCCATGATTTCACCTCTAAGAGAAAGCTTATCCCATTAGCTAGCCACTCTCTCAGGGAGAAAATTATTTCCTTCATGTTTTCTAAGGCAGAAGGAAGGGCGCACCAACTAGGGCTTGTGCCCTTACTGGTTTCTCCTTTGTTGGGATGAAGTGACTGCACCCTCTTCTATGGCTGCACTGGGCTTCTCCCACTGATCCTCAGAGGTCACTCTAAGATATCCAAAGTCTCTCAGCCACTCTCAGATTATCCTGGTTTGGATCTCCATTGCTTGGTCACCCAAACCAATGGTGCGCCCCTGAGGATTTTTTGCTCAGAAGCTGGATTATGGATTTCGTGGTCACCTTCTCCTGTAGATCTCCTTCTTGGGCAGATCACATAAGCTACAAATTGAAATCATTATGTAGGAAAACTCAAACTGAAAATCACATGCTCAGGGAGGGATCTTATTTATGTACATAAAACTACACTAATCTACCTAGCTCGACTCTTTGATCAAGTAATATCAAACTTCTAGTGTAACCATGCCAATAGTTGTATAATACACTGGATTTCTTCGATGCCATTGATCGGAAAAAAGAAAATTCTATACAATGGAGAATCATCATAAAACCAAAACCCATACTCATGGCTGCACAATAATGCATACCTTGAACTGATAAAATACTCCAAATGAGCATCTATTGGATCATAGAAAACATGAGACAATACCTCAATGAAGACCTCCTTTTTCTGCTTCAGCTGAAAATTAGATTTCCTTCGAAAATCCTCTTCTTTACTACTGCTTCCAGTCTCATTGTTTTGCAAAAATGAATACTGTTGTAGGTTGATTTCTCTTTCTTCGCATAGGGTTTCCACTAGGGTATGATCAGAATAACATGCTGTTGTATTGTCTTCTCAAGCTCTCTCAAGCCTCCAAGACTCAACCCCCTCTCAGACTTTCTCATGGAAATATATCGAAAAATATTACATCATCAAATTACATGAAATCAGGAGTTTGAAACCTCCGTATGCTAGAAAAAGAATCAGTTTCAAAAAATAAATGACACTTGTAAACTAACTACTAATTTTAGGAGGAAAATGCTAACGATAAATCAAAGCAACTTAAATCTGGGAAATGCTTCTTTGATACTTCGAATAACTACCGAAAGGCAGCTAGAAAATCATTACTTCCAGGTTCCCTTTGAATACTACCCCATTCATTTGTGGAACTAATCTCTTGAAAATAGAATTAAGATGACTGCTTGAGAAAGATCGACACATCAGAAGATGGGTGTCCCACATTTGCTAAAAACAAATAGGATTTTATTGACATTTGTCTCCTTGTTTTCATTTGTGTTTGACTATTCAAAACTGTCACTGATTTTGTGCTTGAGTGCCATCACATCAAAATCAAGTTGTTGAAATAATATGAGTAGGAGCCCTCACTTTTCCACTCTCAATTGTTATATGTATATCTTCACTTATAGCAGGAGGCTTAACATTAGGTGTAATCTCAATCTTCCCTTTCTCAACAAATGTCTGTTATATGGAAGTTTCAAATCCTTCATAAGATGTTGGAATAATTGCACTTGATATCAGGGATGTTAAATTTACAACATTTGTCAGAAATGAAAGTAGCCATTCCACAAAAATATGCTGGTCCAACTTTCTTGAAGAACAACGATTACAAATGTTGGCCCTGAATATTTTATGAGTTGCTCCTTGCATTAGGTGAGTTGTGAAATGCATGACAGTATTTCATAGTCTTCATAATTTGATACAAATGTTCCAAATAAGGGATCTCTTGTTTCCAGAAACTCAAAAATTAATGTGATTTCCTCCAAACATTTCTTTTTCTGGACTTAAAGGGAGAATGCTTATTATGGCGTTTTTAATGCTACAATTGCCATGCTTTGATATTCAGAATCTTGGCATGTGGGCATTATCTAAGATGTCTGATCTTGCCCATGGAAGTTACCCCAAATCTTGTGCAACAACCATGATCTCTGCTAAAGTATTCAAATAATCACAACAATTTATCCCAAGTAATGACTAATGGAAAGCAAGCACAAGTTATACAAGCCACTTAGTTCCAAAAAATGCATGTTGTTTGGCATTCTCAACTCATGCCTCTACCCACTAATTCAAAAAATGGATCAAATGGATCGAAGCCATTGGAGCTCCACCACCCAATGATGTTAAAATTTCTCTCAATCTCCTCGGATGAAACATTTTGTAGCATCATCAAGGCTCACCCACTCAAAAGTTGACAAAAAAATCTTCCTTTGCTGCTTGAAAATAAGATGTTACAGTTGTGCAGCATGCTCCTCCATTCGTAACTCATATAGCTTGACATTGAGTGCTAATTTGAAAGTTGTATTGATTTGAACTTTATATCATTTTGTCTCCATTGCTGACACCAACATGCAATGAAATCTCCAGGTAGAATTGGAATTGAGACCTCAAAATCACCAGAA
>JASDQU011401849.1:37836-80309 GCA_032191745.1 Picea mariana
CTTAGAGTAGGCACAAGGGATGTGCAGAAATATTTACTAGAGAATCTTCTAAGTTTGATATCCATTTGAAGGCTCAATCAAGTGCAGAGCGTGCTAGGAGGGCACCATAAATATTCTAAGGAAGAAGAAGGGTCGAGACCCTTAGAATGATGAGTAAGTTTGAAAGTTGAAGAGGAGTAGCACAAAGTTTCATGCAGAGTGCAAGTGTGTGACAAGGTTGAGGAAAAGTTTCATTTCCAAAGCTTGGGAGGAAATGCACTAACGAGACCCAAGTAGTCGGGTTCACAGGAGAAAGTTCAAGGGCCAAGACCTTTGAATAGTTTCAAAAATTTCCCAATTCGGGAGGAAGTGGAAAAGCTTCGGAGGAGGAGAGACAATTGTCATTGCATTAGCTGTGAAGCGAGATATGGACCTTCAGATCCATGTCTAGACAGAAGGAGCACACACAAGAGGAAGATATCCTAGCCATCGGATCTGGGTGCGAAGGACCAATAGGCGTTGGGTATAGGTAAAGTGCACGAGCCTTAAACCTTTTGAAGGTGCACAGGAAAGAGGACTTGCGAAGTCCCGAAGTGGATAGGGACCATCCATTGTCCAAAGGGACAGGTGGAAGCCAATTAGAGAATTCGTGAGAAAGGGATCTGGAAGATCTGCATGGAGCAGAAGGAAACATGTCGAAGTCACGAAGGCCGAAGAAAATCTAGACCGTTAGATCTGGAAGGGATACGTGGAAGACATTTGCACACTTCGAGAAAAAGTGGGAATGGAGTATGAAAAACTCCCAAATCCCAAAGCTGCAAAGTTAATCCAGTTCGTTGGTTGCAGCGAGGATAGGTGGCCTGGATCTGCAAACATGGGAGGAAGAGTCCTTCGGAGGAAAAGTCAAGCTGGCGTAACCAAAACTTTCGAAGGCTAAACTAGCGAAGGAGATCATGGTCATTGATCTGAGGTGGACGCGCGTTGTCAAATCATAGAGGGAAAATTTTAGTCATTGATCATTGGAAGATGTGGCATCAGATCCATCGCTTTGGTGTTAGGACACTTCGAGAGAAATAGGAAAGTGAAGTCTCGAAGAGAAAAAGCCTCGAACTCCTAAAGTCAACAGGAGTCATCAAGGAATGGAGGGATACGTGGAAAGTGGAGGTTTACTTCATAGCGTTTATACTCCAAAGGAAAGAGAAGAAAAGGGGCATTGACTACAAGTTGCCTGAAGGGGAATAAAAATACATATCGACCGTAGATCGAGACAGATGTGTGGCACTTTATCCAGAGTTCCGCATGGAAAGTACTTCCTGGAAAAAGGACGTTGAAACATTCAAAACTCTCGAACATTGAAGTTACGAAGGAGATCACATTCGTTGGATGTCAGAGGAGTGTGGGACGTAGATCTGGTCCAGGATATTTTGTCGATTCGGGGTTAGGGGAAAAAGGAGTCAGGTGTGTTCAAAAGCGCCGAAGCCCTAACTCACGAAGAGTATGATAGTTGTTGGCTGTTGGAGGACTTGTAGTTTTAGATATCGTCTAGGTAAGTTCATTGGTTCAGGGTTCAGGTAAAAAGGAGGTAGTTATTGCCAAAACAACCGAAGCTTGAAGTTGCGAAGCACTTTAGGAGGTTTATCCCTGGGTCATATCTCGAGGTCATATGAGAAGAGGGGCCTAGCAAGAGGATCTAGCTCCTGTTATTTGAAATTCATTGATTCGTAGTTCGTGGAGAAAGCGACCAGGTGTGTTCAAAAGTGTAGAAGCCTGAATTCATGAAGGGAGTTGGCAAGAGGTCATAGCTCGTGGTATTATGAAGGAGATTTTAGCATAGGATCTAGTACTCATAATTTGGTGTTGCCAGAAGCACCATAAAACATCTGTGTGGGTAATTTGAACCTATAGGGTGACATCAAGGGACCTGTGTGAATTTATTCCAGGGTCTATTGGAGGCCCAGAGAGTCGATTGGGCTTAGTGTTTTGAATATCCTTGACGAGGAGGTCGAGCAACCTTGAGGAGAGAAGGGGGGTGTGCATCACCTTGGTATATTACAAATACCCCTTTCAAAATGCTTTTTTCTCAATGCACATAGAAATAAAACTTCTCTTGATAGAATGATTTATAATCTAGTAAAATTTTCCTATGTGATAAGATGAAAATAGAAGATGATAGGATTTTTTAATCCTTGAACAATATTGTCACATTGAAAAATGATTAATCCATTCAAAATGAATTCTTTCTAGAACTCTTTAATGATAAAATTTTTTATTTAACCTATATTCATTTTTGGGTGCGTTGATATTTAAAAACAACATTGACCACAATATGTTGATTCATGCATGCTATGATTTATATAATTTGATTTCCAATATGGTAGTCTGATAAGTTGATCCTCCTTAATATCTACTTTAATTTTTTCATGATTTACTTGTGTTTTCATGATAATAATTGATATTTTGTATTTATTGGTGTGTCAATGGATTCGTTTGTGGTGATTGATGGATATTTAACTACCATTGAATTTATAGATGTTGAGTTTTCATTGAATTTATTCTTGAACTCAATTTATGGACACTCTTTAACTGACAAAGCTTCTTTAGTAATGGCATTTTGACTTTTAATTTTTCTGATTTTTTTTAAAGTCTCTTTATTTATAGTTTCAACTCCTAAAAATTTTATCTAGGTGGATATTGGTGGCCACACACATGTTCCACTAATTCAGAATGGTTCCACATCTTGGTAGTTTTTCTATAGTTTTTCAGATCACGAACTTATGGGGTCGTTTTGAGGCCCTAGACAACATTGTTTTGGCACAACAACACCTAGCAGTTAGTCGAAGGAAGATTTTATTCCATCTAGAATGTGAACTTCTTAGATATACCTCTCTAACGAGCTACTAAACACCCCAAACGAATATCATATGCACAATTTACGCCTCTGGGAAGTTGACGTATCAACTAACCACACTGGGGACCACAAACCTTTTGGCGTTTCTTCTTTTGGGTTTAGGGTTTTGGTTGTTTAGGATTTTCCCATTGATGCTTCATGTTAAAATAAGTTTTAAATATCTTTGTAATCAACTTCTTGCAAATGAGCATAGTTGACAAAACTCTCCCTTAAGGGATAAGCTACCACCATGCTACTTATCTTGTGTGCTTTACATTTTATAGTCTTTTTTATTCTGAAGAGTATTTAATAGAATTTGAGTTTAATTGTACTAATGTGTTTTTTAAAATATATCTATATGTTTCCTTCTTATATCCTTTCGTTCATGTCATTCTCAATATAATCCAGAATAGTGGTATCAAATCAATCTTCTCTTTCTTGTTTCTTTTTGTATGTCCCTGATGAGTTCATGCTACTGAGAGTTTGGTATTGAGCTAGTTGATCTTGGGGAAGGAAACTCCCACCAACCCAATAAGCCCGCCATGGAAAAATAAAAGGGAGACAATGGAGTACGATACCCTATCAATTTGTTGCTCGAAAAATACCTCAAGTGACAGAGGAATCAAATGATGGATAATTTTTCAAAAATCCTTCAATGGTTATCAACAAAAGCAAAGGTACCTTCAATCAGTAGTCACTTTGAAGGTGTGATACCCTTTAAGGTACAAGTTAACTCTAATATTCCTTTATTTGAAGGTCAAATAGACATTGATGCTTTGGAAAAATGGTTAAGTCTTGTAGAGGGTTATTTCTTTGTCCAAATATTTTCCAAGGGTGAAAAAATCTCCTTAATTCTTCTTAAAGACCTTCCCCATGTCAAATATTGGTGGGAGATATATTGTGACAAAAATGTTGGAGATGAGTCTACAATGTTTGGGATAGGACCCACTGGGGTGAGAATTTTTTTATTCCCTCAAGGAGAAATAATTATTTGTTGGAAACTATGATGACAATTATAGAATATGGACAAAATCCATGTCAAGAGGGAGACTAGATGTTGTCTGAGTACACCAACATATTTCATACCTTGAGAAAAAAGCTGGGTATTAAATACTTTGAGAGACACCTGGTTCTAAAGTACCATAGTGGCCTATGTAGGTACGTCCAAATAGATAGGGAGTTCCTAGAAATATCCTCACTGGGAACCACTTCCCAATATGCTTTCAAGATCGAGCAAATGTTCAGGAAAAAGAATAAGTAGGATTTTAGTTTTGTAAACCCATCACAACAAAATCAAGGTAAAGGAAAAAGAAAGGATGGATATCCCCAGGACAACCATTCCAAGCCACAAGCAAGGAAGGACAATGGAAAGTGGTGTGAGTTCCAAAAAATCCATTAGCACAACACTGATAAATGTTTCTCCAAATAGTCATTGTTGGCTAAGGTTAAAGCCTCCTAGTCAGATGTTGACTTAGAATCTTATTCAGAATCAGATAAGGTAAAATGGATCATTGACATAGAACCGAATTTCATGATCGCTACCACAAAGGTTGAGGTAGCGGAACCAGAGGTTCCTGAAGAAGGGGATTTTCTCTTCCACTCACAGATGTGGGTGAAGGGGACCCCACTCCATTTCATTATTGGCAGTGGTAGATAGAAGAACCTAGTCTCAAAATAGGTCATAAAGAGGTTGAAAATAGCAATTGCACTGCACCCACAACCATACACCATCTATTGGCTCATCCAGGGAACATACATTCATGTCATCCAATAACGTCTCCTACACTATGGAATAAAAACCTTCAAAGACGAGGCTTTGTGTGATGTTTCCCCACTTGACGTTTGTGATATTATTTTAGGACAACCATATATATGGAAGTCTCATGTTGTTTATGAATATAGGCCTTGTAATGTCATTATTACTTTGGGAAGTCAACTCTATTGGGCCCCAAAGGAAGTCCCAACTACTACGGTCTCGTTGATATTCACGAAGCAATGAAAAATGGTGGTATCTCAAACTAGGATATCTTTCCTTTTTGTGGTCTGGTAGGAAGTTGAATGAAAGGTCACTACAACTGCCAAAACATTTGCATGAAGTCTCCCTACATAACATATGCAGCTGGAAAAGATAGTAAAATAAAACAAAACATATTTCCTCACCTAATGTGGTGCCTTTTCACTGTCAGTGAAAGAACTCAATTGATTTGACAACCAAATTCCCTCTGCCTAATGGCCCTATATACAGGAACTCTATTACATAGATTGAATAAATAAAACACTAGATCCAAGAGGTAATTCTGAAGGGACACATTAGACCCAGATCTTCACCTTGCGGGCGCCCAATTGTTATAGCATAGAAGAAGGATGCACATGGTGAATTGGTATTGATTACATATCCCTGAACAAGATCATAGTAAAATACTAGTACCCAATCCCTGAGATTGATGATTTTCTATATTAGTTGAAGGATGCCAAATTTTTCAGTAAGATTTATCTAAATTCAGTATACCACCATATGCCAATTGAGAAAAATGATATATGGAAGATGATATTTATGTCTAAAGAAGGTCTCTTTGAGTGGCTAGTCATGTATTTTGCTTGAATAATTCCCCAACCACATTCATCCAGATGATGGATGATATATTGTGACCATTCAAAAACTCTTTTTTAGTTATATATTTGGATGACATCCTCACATGTAGAAAAAGTTGTGAGGAACATTTGAATCGCATTCAACAGTTCTTATAGACCCCGTGACAACACAATTTATATGCCAATTTGGAGAAGTGTTCCTTTAACATGCAGAGAATTAAATATTTGGGATACATCGTGGATGAGAAAGGTATGTATGTGGAACCAACCAATATCCAAGTCATCTATGATTGGCCAACCTGAAGACAATGAATGAGCTACGCAACTTCTTGGGACTTTCTAACTTATACCACAAATTTTCATTGGGGTTCTTTCATATCACTTGAGACCTAAGCCAGGTGAACAAGGATGGAGCCAAGGCCATTTTTGTTTCGGTTTCATCACAAATAAAAGCATCTAAAGATTTGTAATTTCACCTCTAATCAAAAACAATCTTTATTATTCCATACCTACAACAATCATTTGATATTGAGACAGATGCTTCAGATTATGTTATCGGTGTAGTCTGCACTCAAAATGGGCATCTGGTGGCATATCATAGTGAAACATTATCTGATGTTGTTCACAGATACACTACCTATGAGAAAGAGATGTACTCCATTGTGTAGTCATTTCGATAGTGGAAGAATTACATTTTGTGAAAGGAAACAACCATACACACCGACCACATACCTCTGTAATTGATGTAGACTCAAGGAACATTATAGAATGACCTCCTTCAAAATTTTTTCATGTACCTATATAAATTCCAGTTGAAAATAAAGTACACAAAGGGAAACACCAACCATGTTGGATATTTCCTTAGTCGACCTTCGGTTGTCACGCTAACCTAAATTCTTAAATCTTGTGGGAATGAGACCTTTAGGTGGTCACAATTATACAAAATTGACTCTGAATTTCCTGCTACCTATTAGACATTGAGAATAGAAAATCAATTCCATACTTTCATCTACGGGATAGACTACAATGTTGTTTGATCCATTTCTATTTTCCTTCAAACAAGCATGAAAAGATAATTTGGGAAGCACATTACAATAAGGAAACATGACATTTTGGTTTGGAAACAATAGTGGCAATATTGCAAAAGAATTTTATTGGATGAAGCTTCAATAAGATGTCCACAAGTATATTAGATCCTACACTACCTGCACCATTACCAAACCCGCTATTAAGAAGAAGGTGCTATACACCCCTCTTCCTACTCTTGATAGACCTTGGGAGTCCATATCCATGGATTACATGTATGGTCTACCCTCAACTAAGCATGGTAATGATTGGATCTTTGTGGTTGTTGATCGATTCTCTAAGATGGAAGGTTTGGCAGATTGTAAGAAGAGTATCACACTTGAGGCCACCACTAAGATATTATTTGAACGTGTTCGGGTTCCTTTTTAGATCCCAATGACCATTATTTCAGATCGAGATAGTAGGTTCTTCATTAATTTCTTGTCCATCCCATGGTCAATGATGGACACCAAGCTGATGAAATTGACTTTCTTCCACCCACAGATTGATAGAGAAAAACAGGTAGTCAACAAGATGATTGTTCATATCCCAAGGATGTACTGTTTTAAACATCCATGCCCATGGGATGACATCCTTCCTTATGTTGAACATAGATACAATAGATCCCCCCATGACTCTATTGGCCACAACCCTCTTCAACTTTTCTTTGGGTTCCATCCATTGTCCGCCAATGACATAACTCTTCCTATTGTAGCTGCACAGGAAGAGTCCTCCAATGCTCAAACTAAGTATGATCAACCAACCAAATTTATTGAAATAATCAAACACATCTAACAACAAGTTCATGATATTTTTCATAAATCCAATGCCAAGTACAAGCAACGCCACAATCAACATCATTTACCATACAAGTTTCAGGTGGGATATAGGGTCTGGTTTCATTTGTAGAAAGAGTTCCTCATAGGACCCCATTAGAAACTCTGCACACTGCGATACAAGATCCACACCATCACCAAGTTTGTGGGTGAGAATACTTCTGAATTAAGTATTCCCCCTTTCCTTGGCTTACACCCTGTATTTAATCTTGAACTACTTCGACCATATTTTCCACCTCTCATGGACACTTCATATGTGGCCTAGCACTTGGCCCCCCATAAATCAATCCTAACTACATTGAATGAGATAAACTTGATTAGATCATGTACACCAAGATGAAGGGCACCCTCCAACAAAAAATCAAACTCTATTGGGTTGTCAAAGCATAAAAACTTGTTTACTAGGGAAAGTGGCTCACCGGGAGTTAGATTCAACATAATTTTACCATCTAATCGAAGAAGTTGATGCAATGAGGTTCATTTCTTCCTAATGGGGGAAAACTGATATAGTTGGCTACCTATGACCACCCATCTATTCCACAAGTCCAAAATGGTTCCACATCTTGGCAATGTTTCTACAAATTTTTGGGTCCCAAACTTCTAGGGCCATCTTGAGGCCCGAAATGATGTTTTTTTGGGTGGAAGCACCTAACATGTATCCACAAGAAGATGCTAGCACATTGAAAATGTCTACTTATCGACTAGACCTTTCTGATGGTCTACCAAGCACCACAAACAAATATCGTATGCAAAATTTATGCCCCTGAAAAGTTGATGTATCAACTAACCACATTGTGGCCCACAAACCTTTTGGTGTTTCATCTTCTAGGGTTATGGTTTTGGATGTTTAGGGTTTACTCATTGATTATTTATGTTAAAATTCCTTTTATACCTATTTTTAAACAACTTCTTGCAAATAAGTGTAGCTGACACATTTCTCTCTTTAGGGATAAGTTACCACCATTCTAGCTAGTTTTGTGGTTTTTACATTATTTTTTATTTCGAACAATCCCTAATAGAATATGAGTTTAATTGTATTACTATTTTTCTTGCAATGTATATATGTGTTTCCTTGTTATATATATTCCTTCATGTCATGCTAAATATAATATGGATCAAAACTTCCTTTATTCATGCACATAAATGGATGTCTTTTTGTCTAGTTTTATGATTTGTGTATTCTTGTATTTTAATTTTTTTACTTCCATAAGCAAGGTCACATTATAGGAAATTTGGTCCAAAAATGGGCCTCATTGAGAAATTATAAAATAATAAACCATGTATGTCTCCTCACATTTCTAGGTAAGCTAGGTTTATACTAAATTATGAGGTGAGGCTTAAGTATAATAATGAGAAGTTCGGATTCTTCTGTAAACATAATAAATGATAATAGTGTTGGGGTACATGCTTAACTACATACTCAGTGACACACTTATTTTTTCCATTTTTCCTACTATTTAAGAGGACTTCTATTTATAGCATGTCTATTTATGGAAGTTCTATTTTTAGCTGATAGATTCATATATGTAATAGCATGAAAAAATACCATGGGCTCATAAACCACCATTAGGAAAATTTTGATTTTTTAGCCACCATTAGGAAAATTCATATTTTTTAGGATATATTTCATATTTTATGGCTATAGAGTGTACATTAGTAAGAATATTAGCCTCCTAGGGAATTGCACATTACCCATATAATACTTGGAGTTAACTCACTTCACTTATTTAGTGACTTTCCATAATTAGCAAATTCTCTCTCAATTATGACTTTAGTTCTATTCTCAGACTCTAGTGTTATTCTAGAAGTTTTTTTATTATTATGGAATGTATGTTGAATTCATGTAGATTTTTCACTAAGTTCCCATCTATATTTTAGACCTTTCGTTACTATTAGAAACTTTTGAGTTTAGTTAATTGTTTGTATTGAGAGAAGTTACTTTTTTACTTGAGAATGCACATGGAAATTACATTCTAGTGCACATTACTCCTCATGTGGAGATTTCTATGTATTGTACTCATTATCAAGGATTAATACATTTTGATTAGAGTTGGTTTCTTAGTCTCTCATGTGTGAATATTGATTCTATTTTTCTCTCTTCTCTCTCTATTTGGCAATTAGCAAGTGTAGTAACCTTCTCACAAATAGGTCTTGGATTGTGGTTTAATCCTACATGGTATCAGAGCCATTATTGTGAAGGAATATTCACTTGTATTGTACTTTTATAGATCATATTGGAAAACCCATAGATAATTATGGATCATCCATCTATAGCTTCTACTTAACCTTGATTGGAAGCCCAAGATAGAGCTTCTACTTCAAAGCAAGGGTTTGTATACGATCACCATGGGGACTCAGCTCCAAACTACTTTATCCATAGAGAAATCAAAATAATTCAATAGAATGGATGAATAATATGGGGTAATGTGCTTGATCATATCTCCAGATCTCCTCCTTCATGTTGATACTTTCAAGACTCCTAATGATGTTTCGACAAACTTGAAGGATTTTCTAGGAAAACAAGACAATCTAAGAGGTCATCAAGTGTAGAATGATCTACATGCATTGAATCCAAGATATGTTGAGACCCTATAGGAATACATATGTAATTTTAAAAATTTTCTTTCTCATGATGTTAAGGTTTGTGGAATTGATAAGAAAGATGAATAGTTAATATTTTCAATTCTAACAAAACGATGACCAAATTATTATGTCTACACTTATTATTTTCATACTACTAGGTTAGTTATGAAGTATACATCGAATATTACATCCCTATATGATTTCATTGAATCACGTATCCATGAGAAAATAAAGTTCATCCAAATAGGGGCACTTAAGAATTCGAAGCCCCATGCACTTACAACTCAATGAAGTTCAAAGAAGAATAAGGAGAGAACAAGGGTAAGAAAGACCAAGAGAACACGAATGAAGGTAAACAATAGTACAAAGATGATATTTGAATTCTAGGGCATCAAAAGGAAAGAAGGAGAAGACAAAGAATTCCTATTGGAATAGGTGGTTCCATCCATAGATTTCCTGCATGAAAAATATTATAGATCTCATGGAACAGACACTTGAGCAACATTACCTCGAGGATTGCATTCTAGATAGTGAAAGGAAAAATCCATCATCTAAAAAAGGTAATGGTCATGTATAACTTTCTATTTAATATTATCCTAATAATTGAGTTTTTTATTCAGGGGCTACCCATCACATGGCCTCATCTGATATACTTCTCTCATAATCGGAGTTTTTTTCCAGACCACTAATCTTCATGGGAGATGATTCTCCTGTAGAGGTGTGCAGTAGGGGTAGAGTTGATCTAGACCATGTATTCTTTCAGGATGTACTTCATGTTCTGAATATTTCATTGAATCTTCTCTCCGTCTATTAAATCACCCATTCATGTTCATGGAAGAAGATGGAGTTCACTGCAGACTCAATTATTATTCTTGACTTGCTAGATAGTACAAATAGTGTCATTGCTGAGGTTAATCAACATTCCAGGTTGTACACCTTCTCTCACTTCACTCATAAATTTTATTATGTATCTCTTCTAACACATGCTAATGAGGAGTCCAGGTTGTGGCATGAGAGTTTTGGGCACCTGAATTTTAAATATTTATATCATCTTATTAAGGGTGGAATGGTAGATGAGTCTATGGTTGTGATTTTGTGGCCAATAACATGTGTTTCTTGATTTTGCAGAAAAAAGTTGAAGCAGACAGAAGTAGATTGCGAGGTTCTGAAGCATTGCTGTGAAAATATAACGGAGGAGAACATAATGCTACAGAGAGAACTGGAAGAACTAAGGGATTTGAAGGCGACTCCTCAGTCGTGTGTGATAGGACATGATAATTACCACATGCCTTTACATGCCACCATGCTCACCAGGTGCCCCTCTTGCAAAAGGGGGGCTACCATGGAAAACAATCGAAGCCTTCAATTCTCCAAGTCATATATTTCTAAGTTTTCCCAATAGTTCGCAACCTGCTAGTCTTATTAGCAAACTCATAGTTTTGTTTTTTGTTCTTCAAGTCTCCATGGATAAGGTTTTTCTTGTCTTGTATAGTGAAGAAGTCCCCTAGATCAAATATTTGTTGTATATTACGTTGGAAATCTATTCAAAGATGAAAAATTTATCTATTCATTATTGTTCTTGTTAGTTCTGTTGTGGGTACATTTTTTAGGCCCAAGAAAGGAAAATTTTACTGTTTTTATAATAATCATAATATTACTTTCAAAGGTTTTTATTAATCTAATAATCTATAATAATATTATTATAGTTTCATTATTTGGTTTTATAACTTGATAATTGGTATTTCATGACAACATTATAATATAATAGAGAAGCACTTCGAAAACTCAAGAGATGGAAAAGATGCAGTGACATAAGAATGTAGACTTGGAATGAGGTAATCTGCTCAAATATCTGAGAATGAAAAAGATTATAAACCAAAACAGTTTTGCAAAATACCGAGATATCGTTGTGAATTCCTTGGCATGCTAAATGACTAAAACCGTGACTATACAGAGATTTCATTGTGAATTCGCTGGAATGCTAAATGACTAATACCTTATCTCTTGTGAAACGCTTAATTGAAACTTTACAACTATCTTCCATGCTCTAGCATACCCAGTTGATCCCTTAGCGTGATTTGTTGTTTAATTCAATCATTGGTTTTATTCACATCTTTCTTTTCCTTTAATTGGAATAGTTGCGTGGGTTCCACGAGATTTTATAGAAAGTTTTCAAAATCAATAACGATTTTTTTATTAGTATCTAATGTTGCTGGAAAGTCAAGATGTCAGAGATGATCTAAACTCAATTATATCAATTACGAAGATGGTAGGAAAATAAACCCAGGATTTTTTTTTTTAAGTTTTTATACTTCGATACCAATAATTTAAACTCAAAGTAGGATCGCTCACCCTGGTTGTGCAATCCCTTCAACGTATGGAAAAATTTTCCAGCCCACAGATTATGTCACACTGAAATCTGTAGCCAAGTTAGTGAGTTGTAATAATGAATGTCAAGTGGTTGTGAACAAGACGACAACCAAGTGACAGTGATGACTGTTGTAAAAAAAAACAATATCTAAGTAACATGGGATTATGCTATCGCTTATTGCTTCTTAAGTGAGTTATAACTCTATCTACTCAATGACTGAATTATAAGGCTGAATTATAGAAATATGTCTCGTTCATAGTTTCCCATAATAATTAGGTGTTTCAAATTTATAATATGTTAATTGTATCAGTTCAAGTAATAACTCTATCTATTCATTTTCTTATTATTTTTTTACCACTTTTGAGCTTTTGAGATTGAATTTGCATCCTTTTGGTAGTCACAAGACCAAAGAGGAGCAGCAAATGGTATTTCCATTACTGGAATATCACTTTTCCAAGCATTTGGCTCAACAGCTGGAGGTTCAATGTAAGTGTTTAGGAGGTTGATCATCTATCTATAGTCATGAAAATTTCAAAATTCAGTTGATTCTTATTTTCCCGGTAGAAAAATACGAGTGAATATTTGATACTTTTTTAACTTATGTTGCGGTAAAATCACCCCACCTCATCACCCTAAACCCCCACAACGTTTCGAAGCCCGAAACGCATGGAAATGGCCCGAAATATTTTGGATGCGTTTTGTGATTTTGCAATGTGCCGTGAAACATTTCGGCTCGAGAAGCCCACATTTTGGTACCATCCTTTGATGTATTAAAGTTAAACCCTAAATCTTATTATACATACAAAATACAAACATTGTACATACAGTACACTGGGTTTTGAGATCTTGTTATGAAAATCTGTTTTATTCCTAAAAATATTCTAAACACCACCGTTCCACATGATTATCATCCACTTCATCTGGAAACCCTAAGTTTCGAGAGAAAAACGGAAGCCAGAGAATTTCTTAGGCATTGATACACTTTGGTCGGGTGACTAGGCCACGATTTTAGGCCACAACTTACAACGGTGATACAAAGTGGAATCGTGATCTGAAAAAACCGTGAGGAATCTCCATTAGCAAATGGAGCCAAGACGAATGAGATGCCATTTGTACCATATTTGCTGATGTGAAGATATTTATTGAGGTGGGAAATTGAAAAAAATAGATGTGAGTTTTGTCATTGACTATGGATGAGAAATCTTGGAAGCCCATAAATAACCTGGAGGGACAAAGCCGCCAAAAGGAGATTAGTCCTGGTCATGGGGGTCATGGGAATCGAATAGAAGTTACTCATGCCTTCTTGAAGCAACCGCCATGGATTGATAAGAAGTCGTTGGATTACTGCAATTGTTATTGTGAGAAGAGACCCGCCGTCGAATGATCAAGTAGAGCAACCTCCAGTTGAGGATAGTCGCAGAGAATGAATAACAATAGAGAAGTGGCTTAGTGTTGCACGTTCTAAGGCATAAAAATAGTGATTAACTGAAATATGGCTTAGTACGTCAAGTGGCATCGACCAACCATACGCAACACCTCTGTGACTTGGCAGATGTTACTGAACAAGTCACGTGACGTTATATTACTGAACATATCGCGTGCCCTAGGGCGACTAATCTTGCTGAGCATATGACTCATATGAGAACAAACTTGTCTTCAAAATATCTATTGTAATCCAACCCAAGCGCAATCTTGAGCCCGCCATTCCGGGAGGACACGGAACAATAGAAGCGCAATTTTAAGCCCGCCAGCTCGGGAACTCGCGATCGAAAAAGTGGATGAGTATGGAATGAGGAGGTCGTCGGTTAGACTGATGATACATAAGCATGAGTATAAATTTGAACCCGTCAGTCCTCCAATCCGCACACTTTGACATTTTAGGAAAAACTACTAAGCAAATCAAAGTAAAAATAACAGAACATGAACAAGTGTTATGTGACATCTTAGTCCCTCCCAAGTAGATTTGGAAATGGATATGATAGTTGGCACCTTATAATTATTAATGATGATGTTTCCTTTCAATATTATCAATATAGGTTTTAATATTTAAAATTTTTTTATCAATTCATTTCTAAAAAACAATTGTACATAACTTTTCATATATATTTTTTTTAATTCTCATTTAATTTTACATATTTCAACTTTAATTTGTTTTTTGTTAAAGATCTATTCTAATTGCTCTTTACTTACCATATTGTTAATTTTTTTTTTTTAACAATATTCCTGGTCTCTCCCCATCTTCCAATAATCAACATCATCAATAATTATAAGGTGCCAGCTATCATATCCATTTCCAAATCTAATTGGCATGGAATAAGCTGCCAGACAACACTTGTTAAAAATCGTATTCACTCACGTTGACCTTGGAGGATTATATTGAAGGCTCCATCATAGTTGATCTGAAGAGAAGAGGTTGTGGGTGCGTACACAACTCGACTGGTAGCCCTTGGTATGGAAATTGTGTGGTTGATCTATGGGAACTCTACTTTCTCCTATAGTTATCAGCCCTTGATGTTGACTTGTAGGGTGAGAAATTGATGGCCTTAGCTTCCAGACTATTGGTTACTACCAGAAAGGAGGTGTCCGGGGTAGCGCAACATCAAAGGAATGTGTATTCGACTTGGGATCTACTCGGTAAGGGCCATGGTCTGATGCATGAGACATTGGTGTGGATATGTGATTACCATGAAGGTTGTTAGAGAGGATGAGGATCATGTTTCTTTCTAGGATATTGAATTTTGGAGCTCAATCTGTTACGATGAGGATATTTTTTATGATGATTTGAATGGATATTCGAAGGAGGTGTCCTGTTTCTATTTTGTTAAGAAGACACATCCCTTGTTGGTGTGGTTTTTGTTGGAAACATTGTTGAACCAAGAAAAGGATTAGGATCAGAGTGAAGGTTGTTGGAATCTGTCAATGGCTGGAGGCACTTTCTTGGGGACTATTCCAAGGACCGTGGGAGATGGTGTTATTCTTGTGGTAATTCATTTTTGATAAAATGGGAGACTACAGTGATATGAACAAACATTCAATTACTTACAATATCAATACATTGGACTATATTATATAGAGTGTACAAGTTGTTATCAGATCTAACTTATTCTAAAGAGAACTAGAGAGGTTGAGATATTCTCTCAACCACACACCAAACAAGTATCTCACCAATCCAACTCTCTAACAACTTCTTAACAATAGGATCACACAATTCACTTAGAGATTAACTCTACCTCTCAATACATTAGCAAGCATATTAGATAAGTAGGAATTATATATTCCAACACTCTCCCTTGATGAATACTTATCTAAATATCTATGTGGTCATATCTTCATATGCTTCCTCTTGTACCTACATCTTATTATTGACATCCACATAAAAACAAATCCATCTACTAGAATACATGGGTCATCAGCCATTGTAATCGTCAGTTCTCTAGGAATCATTTTCAGCTACATTGTTCATTCAACCATTCTTCCTCATACACCCCCCTTCATCACATCATCATCAACTTGGGTTTTTTTAGGCTTACCCATAACCATGCTCTTGGTTTTCTCGGATTACCCTCAATCATGCACCAGTTTTTCTTGGATTACATGTAACCATGCTTTGGGTTTTCTCAGATTACCCTTAACCATGCACCAGGTTTTCTCGGATTACCTATAACCATGCTCTCTCAAGTGGTTTTGACCACAAACCATCTTTTACATAGTGGTTTTTAGATGACCATGAACTTTTCACATTAGGGGGTATACAAGGGCTTAGGTACATAACTTATACCAGGTACATACTTAAGTATTCTCTACGACCACTACATAGAATTGAAATTACATATGTGACTCACATTTCAAATAACTTAAATGATATAAATATACACACATTCAAACAAAAAATATCACAACTCAATCTCACTTTTGTGTCAAATTAGAGGGTGTGTGAATCTGACGGAATGGACATGTACACCTCACTTCGCTATAACAACTCCATGCAGTCTGTAGGAGAACAATGAATTTATATTCAATTATACCGTTGTCGGTATTTAGATAGAAGGAATGAGTGCATGCGAGAGAATATCCTCGATCCAACCTCTGATACCATGATAGAATGGGAGAGTAGAGTGATATGAAAAAATATTCAATTACTTACAATATCAATACATTGGACTCTACTGTATAGAGTGCACAAGTTGTTATCAGATCTACCATATTCTAAAGATAACTGGAGAGGTTGAGATATTCTCTCAACCACACACCAAACAAGGGTCTCACTAATCCAACTCTCTAACAACCTCTTCACAATAGAATCACACAACTCACGTAGAGATTATCTCTACCTCTCAATACATTAGCAAGGATATTAGATAAGTATGAATTATATATTCCAACAATTTTTTCAAGAGAACCATCATTTGTATGTGTTAAAGCCCTTGCTAGAGTGAGTTTCCACGAAATAAATTAAGGTTGTGGAGGAGATGATGGAGCCAGTTTCCAATCCAAAGATCACAGAGAGCATGGAAGACGAAGAGTTAAGGAAGAAGGTGGTCCAAGACCCATGGGATATGATCTTTGGGAGACTAGATGGGACCACATGTAAGAATGATGAGACGAAGGCTGGGTGATTTTATTTATTGTTTATGATGCATTCTTTCACTAGGAGGTCATGATGACTGATTCATTTATGAAAATTGACGTGAAGGTTGTTGTGCTATCGAGAAGGAGGATTTGGAGCTTCTATTGGATTACTGAGAGGGGGGGTGAATTAGTAATAGATAAATATAATACTTTTTCACCATAAAATGAAAGTGTTATATCAATGTAGTATTATCATCCAACAGTTGCAGAGTAAATAAACAATGAATAAATGGGCAATCACACACATACATACTACACCAGTGTTTTACGTGGAAACCCAAAGTGGGAGAAAACCACTAAATGATTTTTCTTATATGTCTTTAAGAGTTATATTCATTGGAAGCACTAACTTCCTTTGTTTTCCAGTTGCAACTGGAAGAAGGCTCGAAACCCCTAGTTTCTCAGGCTACAACCTGAAGGAAGCTCCAACTCCCCCATTCTTTGGCAACAACCACAAGGAGGCTACAACCCCCTATGTTCTCCGGCTACAAATGGAATGTGGCTACAATCACCTATCCTTGCCCCGTCCAACCTCCCTGACATATAATTAGAATTATGGAACCACTGTCACACTATCACTTTGAGATATACTGTTGTAAGCCTCTACCAATCAACTTGCGCCAAACAACCTTTAATCAACTTGTACCATAAACAAGTGCATCAACCATGTACCAAATATGTACCAATCATGTGTCAACTACTCATCAACTATGACTCATCAATATGCACAAACATCATCAACTATACACCTCATGTATGTGCCAACTCATCAACTACTTGTCTCAACCATGTACCCAACATGTGCCTCAACCAAAATCCCTCATCAATTTCATCATCCAAATCTATTTTGTAACTCTGTAACAGACCTACTGTATATGATCAAATACATGAAAACCGTCCTTAAATTTAACAACAAGAGACTAGCATTATCATCAAACTTTTCGTTAGTCTCACATGACTAGTTTGGGATTAGTCAACAACCCTAACTTGAAATAATCATAACTGTGTATGTGTAATGAATAAAGATCTGAAAGTAGTATAAAATGTTCTTCAGTTTGTTTTGTGCAATTCCTCCTGGTGTCACTACTTGGAACCTCTGAGAAAAGGAGTTATAGAAAAAATGGCATACCTTGCTGAATTCTAGCTTATTCTAGAGAGGGACCTTGTATAGCGTGCCCCACACAGAATATTTATTGAATGGATCTTAGAAAACATCATCAAAATAATTTATCCTTCCTTGAATTCCGACCTTCTTTTCTTCACCTTACCTCTGAAATTCAACTTATATATCCTTTGGTTACCTCTGTCACCTATAGATATTCAATATGCTCAAGTTTGATGTCAAATGAGAGAGCCTTGCCTCTTATTTATACTGCCCAAATAACTTCCTTAGAAGCATCTTCTAGGTCACTTAACCCATTTCTAGGTCACTTAACCTATTTTCCTCATTTTTAGGGTTAACCACTTTCCATAATTAGAAATTTCTTCAATAGTTTATCATTTAAATATTCCTCCTTGACTTTGTCACCTCACTTGATCATTTAAATAATATTCTTTGTTTTTTTCACTTCACTCTATTATTTAAATAATCCTTCTTGACTTTGTCACTTTAGTTTATCATTTAAATAATAATTTGTTCTTTGCAAGATCTTTGACTTCTTTGACCTTTTGGGTCTTCAAGCCAACATATGAGGGTCCTCCAACTTCGTAAGGCCATAACTCTCAAACCGTGAGGAGCTATGTGACGTTACACATACCAGTAGAAATGACATGATATGTATTATCCATCTATAATAGTTTTGCCTTCAAATATATCAAAACTCATACCATTATCCATCAAACAAACTTGGGTCCATTACCCAAACCTAAGTTCTCCAACTTCTCGTGGACATAACTCTCTAACCATGAGGATTTATGTGGCGTTCCACATACCACTAGAAATGGAATGACATGTACTATCCATGTAGAATATTCTTAGCTTCAAATATATTAAAACTCGTACCATTATACATGAAACAACCTTCGGTCCATTACCCAAACCTTCATGCTACCAAAATTTGCTACTAGACTTTCTCCAAGGGTTGACATCAGTCACTAAGGATTTTCATCAATCTACAATATCACTCTCCAATAGTTGACATCAATGACAACCAACAATCCATACCAACTATCCATCAACCTAATCCAATTATCTGACAATATCCCCATTTGGCATTGATGGCAACACCAACATTGATGGAAACACTTAGTCATGATAACATTCATGCGTATACTCTTTATCAATGTTTCTATCTCTCCCCCTTTGACATCAATGGAAAAGGGTATCTCCCTTTGGGGTTGATCCCCCTGAATGAACTCTCCTTGGGGCTACTCCTCTTGTCTACATGCCTTTAATTTTTCTTTGTGTTTATAATCATCTGATTACTCTCTTTCCCTTCATATGAATAATATCTCCCCCTTTGACAAAGGGTATCACTCTGAAATCATATCACTCATTCTTCCCTTGTGACAATCACTCCCCTTGGAAACATGCCTCTATGCTCTCTCTCCAAGCATTTACCTTTCATATGATAAATTTCTCCCCCTTTGTCCTATTTATGGTGCTTCCTTATGTACATCTAAGACATATAAGATAAGCATTAAAAATCATTCATTTTGGAGTATAAATTAGTCCTAGTTTCTGGCGAAGATACTCAAGGGCTTCCCATGGAAGCAGTTTTGTAAAGATGTATGCCACTTGTTCTTTTGTTCCCACATATTCAAATCTGATGCTCTTCTCTGCAGCCTGTTACCATAAAAATTGATACCTAAAAACCCGTGATCCATGTTGAAAACCCAATGGCATGGCTTGCTAGCAGTCTTGAAACAATTTGTGACATGTGAAGGTCATTTTGGTTTTGTTTTTCTATATCATATATGTTTGCTTATGAATTTCATTGGGTTTCAATTAAACATGCCCTATTACCTATGGAGAAGCTTGTATAAAATGGCAATGAGGTATAAAAGACAACAATTGGATTGAATCTTGTTTCACCATGGCCTAATAAAGATATTGTTGGTACATCAATTAAAGTTACAAAATGATGACTGGAACGCCTTCCTTGCCCGAAATGGCTTCGTTAAATCTGATGCTGTAGAGGTTGACAAAACCATGATAGAGGAAACCATAGTCCCTTCATCTACACAGGACTGTGTTACGACCACCCTCAGTAAGCCTATACTCGACCCAAAAGTTGTTGAGAAAAGCCATGAACAACGCTCACGACCTAACATCTTTGCTAAGAAGACAAACAGACATATGGGGAAGCCATCTAAAGGTGATACTGATTTAGGTTTTAAAAATAAAAGGGCAGGTAGGTTGATTTCAAGGAAGCTACGAAATAAATCAAATGCTCATGTGACCTCGATCAAAATGATCGAGATCCATGAAAGCTCAGACTCGAAGATCGACAGATTCTTGGTCAAAGAAGACCCTCCTTCCTTCCAAGAAGAACCCCACCAGGCTTACAATTTCATGGATAATATCTCACTTTTCTTGAAGCACAGTCAGGGGTTTCCAGGTATTAAGTTTGGTAACAAATATAAAGGGAATAGTGAAGATAGTCCGACACACAACCATGGGTATTCTGAAATGACTGTCGTAGGTTTACAATATGAAACTTATCTGTTCTGAATTGACAAGTATTACACGAACATACCCATTTTACAATCACAGATCAAAACCCTTACCGATATGGTCAACCCCCTAACAGATGAAAATCGTAGGCTCAATTCCAATGTTCAAAGACAAGGAAAACATCCGAAAACAACAAGGAACATCATACTAAAAAATGTCGAAAGTGTCACAGCAATGATCAATTCTGAGATCATGTGAATCGATTTCATTTTCTAGTTAAAGGTAAAGATTTGTTTTTGTCTTAAAATAGTGTTACCTTCTTGTTCATAAAATAAACTAGATTTTGTTCCTAAAATAAGACTAGCTACATAATCAGTAGATTCTGTAGCCAGTCTATTCTTATTCAAAATTTGGAAAGTATTGGCTAAATGTATATCTGAATTTCTTTATTTCATCTTTTTCTTTTAGGATATTTGGGAGTTTACGGTGACTAAATGATCGGAAGACTTTTTTGAGCTTATTATCCATATCCATGGCTCATTTTTGTGTAAACAGGAATAAACTCTTTTTCATTTTTAGATATTTAGTGTGATTTGGGGTGGTTATATTCCCCCTATTTTTGTAATCAGTAGATGATTGTAGAGATTTAATTTTATCTTATAAGATAAGACAGGTAGATTTTTTGAACCCTTTACAAACTCGTATTTTTTGTAAACAAATCATCTTGGCCTGGGGGACAATTAATGCACAGACTTGAATGGAGCAGAAATACATATTACAGCTTTAGCTTCTTATGTATGATGTCTTAGTTTAAGTTTTGTTTATCTTGACATGATAATAGGTGTTGATAGCTTTTGTCTTCATGCTTTATTATGAGTTGGGATAATTCATTTATATATACTATCCATATGTGATGTTTCAGATATTATATAGGGTGCTCATCTATTCAAGTCAAATTATGAGATTTATCTTTAATTTTCTGTTGAACGTTTAAAAGAAAAGTTCTTACAATAAGATTTATCTTACTGTAATTGCTTGTAAATCATAAGATCACCACGACTATTTGTATTATACATTATGTTATTGAAACTTAGTTTCCAACATATTTTTTTGCATTTATTGGGGAAAATCTTAAGGTTCATTGTAGGTTTACCTCTCGGACAAGGTGGCTGGATATTCTCTATTATACAGAAGTTGGAAGCATTAATAGGTTAGTTCTTTTCTTTTTTGTCGTTTGTTTGTCTTCGAAAATCTAATATATGGTCTGTCTTTGACCGTCCACATGCTCCTGTTTCATAGTATATTTTTCTGTTTAATCTTAGATAAATAAAGAAAAAACAAAAACAATTTATGTTCTTTCTTTATCTACTTTTGTTAAAGTAGCCATATTCACATAGATTTGCGTGATCTTAGATTAAAAATCACAACTTGTATATCATGCACATAAATAAGATAGACATATCCATTATGTAAATATTATTTAAAATAGTTATATAGATACGTATGTACGTTAAGTAGTCATTTAAATAGTTAACTCTTTTTCTTTTTGTTTTTTTTAGGACTTTTAGATTGGCCAATGGAGCCATTAAACCCATCAGAGTGAGTCATACCAAACGACTTGGGTTATTTAGACAACCCCAGACCGGACTCGTTCTTCCAATTGACGGACGGTCATTTTCGCTCGTCAACAAATGGTGCTAGAAGGAGGGTCGAATGACAAGCTGGCCTTGTAGGAGCCTTTATTTTAAATGTATTCAATTTCCTCACGGCTCCCCAAATCACTGTGTTGGAACATGATTTCCACTTCTCATTACCCGATGTTCCCAATGAGACAGTCTCTCACTTGTCCAAACTCACCTTTGATGGTGGAGGCAATGCATCTTCTAAAGACCACCTTAACAAGTTTTGGTGCAAATGCATCAAACATGAAATTTCTGATTTAAGAGTTTTATGCAGATTGTTCTCTTTTACTTTTAGAAGTCGGATTAAACATTGGTTTCAGTCCTTTCTAGGACGTCACATTTTTTATTGGTTTCAATTTGTAGATGAATTTCTAGATTCTTTTGAAATTTATGATTACAATCAACTATGTGAAGAATTTCAAACTTCACTAATCAATGGTGATTCATCTTCGGAAGACTTTTTGACAAGAATCTATCATATCCTCTGTAAATTTAATCTCGATGACATGTCATTTGTATTAAGTCTCCTCTATGATGCATGCGTCCCTTCCATCCAGTCATATCCAATTGCGAATGAAGAACCAGTTGCTAATCCTATCACTCAATTGCGAGAAGAATTTAGTTCATAGGATGAGAAGAATCCATCCAAAAATTTTGAACAAGCAAGGGAGGTAGAATCTATTGACTAGGTTCTTATCGACAACCAAACTGGTTTTTCCTCTAAATCATTATATTTTTAGTCTTCGACCATCGTGGAAGAAGATTCAATTCTTGGTCAAGGTGAATGTCCTCGTTCTCATAAATCTTTCTCTTATCAATATTTAAATTCAGTTATTGAAGAAGACTTAGGTGATGAAAATGATCTTAAGCATTCTAACATTCCAATGAAATTAATTAGAGATGTAGATCTGCAATTGGAAGAAGAAACCTGAAACCCTCATCTACAAATTGTACCTTATCAACATGAAAGATCATATGTTTTCCATGAAAGTTTTGAATTATCTATCATACAGAAGGCAAATCTAGATGATCATATTATGTTGAGGAATTTATCACCAAAGCAAAGTGAGAGTTTTAAATAAAGTGAAGAGAAATGTCTTGAGAATACCATTGTTAAATATCATAGCTCAAGAGATTCTTTTCATGTGCTTATTTCTAATTCATTTTATTCTTTATATCCCGATCTCTTCTTAGATGCTAGTGGACTTGATACCTTACCTACAACATCCTACTCTTTTCCGCCACAATCATATCCTTTTGATATGCCAAGATTTGATGAAATTAATTCCAAACATAACATTGATAAAGTCAGATTTGATGCTCTTTCACTTTCATAAATCACATGGGAAAAGGACATGTTGCGAGATGATTTTACACAGTTTATTGTTGAAAAAGACAATGCACTCTATGTTATGGAGATCAAACGTTCTACGTTGCATATTCATTATTTGATTAGCTTGAATTTTAATGTTTATGATTCACATTTTGAAATGATCAATATCATCAAAGGAAGCATTCAAACCAATGATTTAATTGATGTCATGAATCCTCTTATGATGAGTTCCCCATTGATATATTCATTTCATCAAAGTCATGGTTTGCATCCTCATTTCTGTGACAGGATCTTAGGATGGCTTGAACATTCGTATCTAAAAAATCTTCATAATAAAGATAAAGTTGTTCCTTCTTTGTTTTTACCTAAGTATCTTGGACGTAGGCACAGCATATTTCTTTTAGATCCTCCAAGTGAAAAAATTAATGAATACTTAGAGAATTGTCAGGAGGATGGGGCACTTCAACCTTGGTTGATGGTTATGTAAGGTCCCTATAATAATGAAAAGTTTTCCAAACTTACTTACACTCTTCCATTCCATTATGACCCATGTCACGACAATATTACCGAATGTATGGAGAATTCATACAACAAGAATATTTAAGGGAATGGTATGATCGTGCTTACTTTGCTTTTAAATGATGATTATGAAGGCAAGTGTGATATATTTCTGTCATTTTTTGATATATTACCATTCTTGTTAGTAATGTTTGATTTTGTTTCCATTGCAGGATTGGAGTTACTCCGATGGCTACATTGGAAGCATGACTTCACATAGTATTCTGATTTGTTTAGTAGTTAGGGTAGGTTTAGGAGCAGGTTTTCTTTTAGTTTTATTCCTCACTATTTCTCTTTGTAATAATGCAGTCATGAGCACAAGTGGACGCACCAAGAGAACCATAATATGACTGTTTTCAGGGAAGTCTGCTTGATCCTTTTCTCTCTGCTTTTCGTTGACCATTTCTTTTCAAAAAACGCAGTATCGTCATGAAAATCTTAATTGGAGAGTAAATAGATAAATAAATCTGAACTATAAATTCAAACTTGACCCAAGGTATCACGAGTAGGATTGCATTCACATCAATCAAGATTTTTCTATTTTCTTTCAGCCTCCCAAGAGATATTTCGCATGATGTTTCCAGATCCATCTGGTACATATTTTTTCTGTTTTGATTTGTTTTGGTTTCCCTTTTTATTTCATTTTTATTTTATTGGTTTTCATCTGGCTTTTTGAGTTAAACATGCCTGTGTTATGGTCTAGTTCAAAAGGAAGAACATAATGCTTCATATTTAAACAATTTCCAAGGGCTGTCAGAGCACCAACTGCTGTGTTTTTCTGAAAACGTAGACTAGTGAAAGATGGTATTTTGTTTGAGAATTGATTTATCGGTTTCAATTTTCATTTGAGAGTAGACACAACTATGTTTAAAATCTCTTTACACTATCCCTACTTTTAAGAAATCAATTCAACGATGCCTCCCTATCCTCGAAAAATTAGTTTCATTAATGAACTATTTTCAGATCATGTTGAAGGTTATCAAGCAAAACAAGTTAAATGGCCTAGAAAATAATAAGTTTTGTAAAAAATGGAATTCTCAGCGTCACCCTGCTCTGTTGAATGTCTTTAAAATTATATCAGGCAATGAACAATTTCTCAAGAGTTGTGGGAAGTGTTTGCAAACCCGTTGGGATACTAAACAATTCTGTTGGCAGCAGGTAAATGCATGCATGATGCCAAGACAACTTCGTCAAGGTACTGAATAGGCCCACTGGCAGTGAAGCGATGTTAGGTTAAAGAAAATTCTCAGGCATAAATTTTGATTTTGTTCATAAGCATCCTTCTTTCTGATTTGAAATTTCTTGGACAGGATAAAGGCATTAGAGTGGGTTAATTGACATCCCTGTCGAGGCTATGAATGCCTCCTGGTAGTAGTGGCCCTATCAATAGCATTGGATCCAATAAATTAAACATCGTGGATTTCATTTGTTAAGTCTATTACCAGATTGTTTTTTTTCTTAACGAAAGATATCTTAAGATGGACCACGTAATGATTTTCAAAGATTTTGAAATGTCTGTCAGTTGTTCTTTGATTTGAAACCATTCAAATATTTCTAATCTGAACTCGTCAGTGATACAGAGATAACTTCTTCTCCCAGTGAGTTGTCATTGTTGGCAGCCCTGCATATTTTTAACTTTTTAAAGCATCAAATAATAATCTATGTAGCTGCCTACCTGGGGTCGTACATTTTTTGTTCTTCATAAGCAATTTTTGAAACTACAAATGTGAGTTTTCAGTTATTCCTAGTGTTTTTTTTTTCATGCTTCGTTCATGACTAAATGCATGAAAACGAAGCATTAAAACTTATGATTGTATTACTGCTTTATTTAAAAGTTTATGTTGCGAGATGGCTCCACAGTTTTTGTTAATAAAGAATTTGTTTCCTGCTATCAAGCTCATGTTCTTTATTGATTCCTCAAATGTGAAGCATGCTTATGGATTGTTATTTGAATCAACAAGGGTCCTTTTAGTTTAAACCTTCATATATTTTTGTGTCTCTTGGTCATGCATTCCCTTGTCACCACATTTTGGTTTTTAAATTTTTTCCCTATCCTAAACTTTAGAAACCAAACCTACCTTGTTGCGCAATGATAAAGTTTTAATGCACCTAGTTGTGGCCTGTACCATGTGAGAGGTGGCAGTTCAACGACAGTAAGCCCATCACTTCAAGCTTAGTCTCAGGTTTTGCATGTACTTCTCGCATTCGTTTCAAAAAATGCCTATCATTTCGTATTGAGGAACTTTTGTTCATACGCCCTAGGTTATTGTTGAGTTTTGGTTCTAAAATGTCACTCTGGTCTTCTCCTTCGAAACCCTTCATACTCACTGTGTTTTATTGACTTCTTGTCGAATCCCCATGGCCTCAGTTGTTAGGATTGAACCCAATGGCTCTCAGACCCTGCTCCTGTCTGATGATGCAAGGGAAGATCTTGAGGGTCAAGGCTGGCTTGTTTTTATTGAGAAATTCTAGGGATTCAACTTGCAAATCGCTCAGGAATTTTCCCTTCATTTGACAGATGCCAAGACAAGGTGGGAGATGTTCAGGTTAAAGTCATAGAGGATTTTTTAGGTCAAGCAATAGGTCTTCCTTTGACTGGGCAGAAGTGGTTCAAAAACACCAAAGTCGAGGAGGTTCCATGGAGACTTTTCTTCACATCTCTAAAAATCAATTGTTGCGACAGAGGTATGCCTGTGTCCATGTTGAAAACCCAATGGCATGGCCTACTAGCAGTCTTGAAACAATTTGTGACATGTGAAGGCCGTTTTGGTTTTGGTTTTCTATATCATATACATTTGCTTATGAATTTCATTGGGTTTCAATTAAACATGTCCTATTACCTGTGGAGAAGTTTGTATAAGATGGAAAAGAGGTATAAAAGACAACAATTGGATTCAAGCTTGTTTCACAATGGCCTGATAAAGATGTTGTTGGTACATCAATTAAAATTACAAAATGTTGACTGGAACACCTTCCTTGCCCAAAATGGCTTCGTTAACTCTAATGATGTAGAGGTTGACAAAATCGTGATAGAGGAAACCATAGTCCCTTCATCTACACAGGCTTGTGTTACGACCACCCTCAATAAGCCTATACTCGACCCAAAAGTTGCTGAGAAAAGCCATGAACAACACTCACGACCTAACACCTCTGTTAAGAAGGCAAACAGACCTATGGCCAAGCCATCTAAAGGTGATACCGATTTAGATTTTAAAAATAAAATTGCAGGTAGGTTGATTTCAAGGAAACTATGAAATAAATCAAATGCTCATGTGAGTTCGATTAAAATGATCAATATCCATGAAAGCTCAGACTCGGAGATCAATAGATTCTTGACCGAAGAAGACCCTCCTTCCCTCCAAGAAGAACCCCACCAAGCTTACAATTTCATGGATAATATCCCATCTTGCTTGAAGAACAGTCAGGGGTTTCCAGGTATTAAGTTTGATAACAAATCTAAAGGCAATAGTGAACATAGTATGGCACACAACTGTGGGTATTCTCAAATGGTTGTCACAGGTTTACGATGTGAAACTTATCTTTTCTGGATTGACAAGTATTACACGGACATACCCATTTTACAATCACAGATCAAAATCCTTACCGATCTGGTCGACCCCCTAACAGATGAAAATTGTAGTCTCAAGTCCAGTGTTCAAAGACAACGAAAATGTCTGAAAACAACAGGGAACATCATACTAAAAAATGTCAAAAGTGTCACAGCAGTGATCAATTCTGAGATCATGTGAATCGATTTGATTTTCCAGTTAAAGGTAAAGATTTGTTTTTGTCTTAAAATAGTGTTACCTTCTTGTTCATAAAATAAAGTAGATTTTGTTGCTAAAATAAGACTAGCTATATAATCAACAGATTATGTAGCCAGTCTATTCTTATTCGAAATTTGGAAAGTATTGGTTAAATGTATATCTTAATTTCTTTATTTCATCTGATTATTTTAGGATATTTGGGAGTTTATGGTGACTAAATGATCTGGAACCTTTCTTTAGCTTATTAGCCGTATCCATGGCTCTTTTTTGTGTAAACAGGAACAAACTCTTTTTCATTCTTAGAGATTTAGTGTGATTTGGGGTGGTTATATTCCCCCTATTTTTGTAATCAATAGATGATTGTAGAGATTTAATCTTATCTTATAAGATAAGACAGCTAGCTTTTCTGAACCCTTTATAAACTCGTATTTTTGGTAATCAAATCATCTTGGCCTAGGGCTGAGGTATGGACAATTAATGCACAGACTTGAATGGAACAAAAATGCATATTACAACTTTAGCTTCTTGTGTATAATGTCTTAGTTTAAGTTATGTTTATCTTAATGTGATAATAGGTGTTGCTAGATTTTGTCTTCATGCTTTATTATGAGTTGGGATAATTCATTTATAAATACTATCCATATGTGATGTTTCATATATTATACAGGGTGATCATATATTCAACTCAAATTATGAGATTTATCTTTAATTTTCTGTTGAATGTTTAAATGCAAAGTTCTTACAATAAGATTTATCCGACTGTAATTGCTTGTAAATCATAATATCACCACGACTATTTGTATTATACGTTCTGTTATTGAAACTAAGTTTCCAACATATTGTTTCACATTTATTCGGGACAATCTTAAGGTTCGTTGTAGGTTTACCTCTAGGACAAGGTGGCTGGATATTCTCTATTATACAGATGTTGGATGCATTAGTAGGTTAGTTCTTTTCTTTTTTGTCATTTGTTTGTCTTTGAAACTCTAATATATGGTTTGGCTCTAATCATCCACATACTCCTATTTCATAGTATATTTTTCTATTTAATCTTAGATAAATAAAGAAAAAACAAAAAATAGTTTATGTTCTTTCTTTATCTGCTTTTGTTAAAGCAACCATCTTCACATAGATTTTCGTGAGCTTAGATTAAGACTCACAACTTGTATATCGTGCACATAAATAAGATAGATAAATCTGTTGTGTAAATATTATTTAAAATAATTATATAGATGCGTATGTATGTTAAGTAGTCATTCAAATAGTTAACTCTTTTTCTTTTTGTTTCTTTTAGGACTTTTATATTGGCTAATGGAGCCATTAAAACCATCAGAGTGAGTCATACCAAACGAATTGGGTTATTTAGACAACCCTGGACTGGACTCGATCTTCCAATTGATGGACGATCATTTTCGCCCATCAACATGTCTGGATGCTGTCACATATAGTAAGCTACCAATCATTGACCTGTATTTCCTTTGTTCTGTATACATTGAATCATCATCTTTTCTCATCTTGCAACTAGTTTTCACAGGAGTGGTAACTGGTTTGAAATCTTCCATTTCGAACCTCTTTAACATTTCTCTGATATAATTAGTTTGAGAAATAAAAATTCCTTGATTTCTTTGGCATATCTGAAGACCCAAAAAGAAGGATAGTTCTCCAAGTAATGAATTTTAAAATTCATTCTACATATCCTTTGTAAATTTATGGCTTAACCTGTCATTGAAACTTCCAAAAAAATATCATGAACATAAATTTCAATTAATAAAATATTACCTTGATTTACCTTGATATAGAGGTTGTTGTTTGTTCTTCCTTTCCATAATTCGTAGGGAGTTTTGTCATTTTTGTTTCTGAGAATTACTCTTTTTTTAATGTGAACTGATGTATGCACTGCCTGTGTCCAAAAAATATCTATCAATTTGGAATCCATTAGCATTTTTCAAGCCATTTCTAGTGTAATTATCATCCATTATGATAATGTTCCTTTGTCTCTAAACCACTCTCTGAACCAATCTATGAATCCATGCTCTCATCCACTATCATATATATGTCCAAACTTGCTAAGTGTTCTTACAAGTCTATCTCTATCCATACTGCCCAAGACTCTACTTGCGCAACTGTCCATAATGCTAACCCATTTATCACTATACTATCATGAAGCCTTGATTAATCTATCAAACTATACTTTTGCTAACTGATTTCTCTGAATTTGTCTTCTCAAACTCTGCAAGTTGGTCGAAGGATGGTTCTTTGGTTTGTCAGAGCTATCACATAGACTCCCCTTGTCTAATATTCATATTACTTGGGAGTCTCTAAGTCAGATGGTTGAAAAAAATTGCTACTCTGATGTGTAATCATCATCATCTTCATTGGTAGATTCATCATCATATTCATTGGTAGATTCATTATCTCTTTGAGCTCTGAATTCTTTCTTTCTGTCTATTTATTCATATTTCACTACAATTCTTGAAAGTACAATTTGTTGAACCTGTTCCTTATTTACCTTTCCTTCCTTTCTTTCAGTTATTTTACAATTCTTTTTGTATCTGACATCTTTCTTTTCCTCTTTAGAATTTTCTTCATCTCATTTTATTGTCAATATTAAGATCTCTGGTACCTGGTCTTTGTTCACCTGTTCTTCTTGTTTTCTTATCCATACTTTCTTATATCTGATATTTGTATTCTCTTTCATGGAAGAATCGATCATGATTCTACAATCACTGGCTATGTGTCCATAGTTATGACATTTGTAACACTCAATGTTATGTGCCACCACATAGGCACTTATTTCTTGAACATTTCTTTTATAATCCCTACAATCTACAATCTTATGTCCAAAGTTAGTAGAATAAAAACAACAGCCATAAAATAAATTTGCATACCTTGGAGTGAATGATCTTCTTTGTGGTGTAGTCCTTTTGAATTTCTTCCTTAACTAATCATGATCATGATTGAAGCTTCTTTGTGTCTTGAACATGGATGGTCTTCTTGAAGATGTATCTTTATTGCTTTTCTTAGATTCCGGTTGACCATTATTCCTTCCTTTGACTACTTTTGCATAACTCTTTCTATTTTCTTAATTCTTCTTTTCTAGAAACGTAGATTGCTTCTCTTCGTTCTCTACAACTGATGTGGATGTTTCTATATCTTCAACATTCTTGTTGAGTTTGACTATTTTAACTCTTAGTGTGACAACTTCTTCTTCAAGATTCACAACCTCTTATTCTTTCTTCATTATCTGAGACTTCATGACCTCTTTTGTTCTCTTTTCTTCTTCAAGTTGGATTTTCAATGAAATTATTTCTTCCAGTCTTCTCTCTTCTTGACCAAACTCTTCCTCAAGTTGGTTCAAGTCATTGGTTCTTTCCTTGAGATGATCCATAAATATCTTTTTCCCCTTTTTTGCTTCTTGCTTTTGTTCTCCTATGTTGGTTTCTAAACATTTATTTTGATATTCTAGAGTTTCTTCAATTCTTCTGGCCTCTTCTAGTTGATCTCTTAAATTTTTTATGACTTGCTGATCTTTTTCGGAGCCTTGAACAATTTACTTTTGCTTCATCAATTCTTTCTTGGATGACTTGTTTTCTTCTCTTTCTTTCTTTAGATATTTAATTGCACTGATCAATTTTTCTCTGTAATAAGCTTTTGCGTCTTCATACTCTTCCTCTTCTGAATATGTCTGTCATGATGAACATCTTTCTTCTTGTTTTGTATCAGCATCTTCTTTGGAATTTTCTAAATCTATGGTGGGTGAAGAATATATTTCATGTAACTTATCCCAAAGTTCTTTGTCTTGTGAACATTTACCAACCTTTTCTCTTACCGGATTAGGTAATCCTTCCCAAATGAAATCCATTTATATTTTGTTATTCTTCTTCAATTACTTCTTGGTTGTAGTCTTTTCCCTTTTTGAACTATCATATCCTGTAACAACTGATAGCCAAATATAATGTCCATGTTCCTATAAAACTACTTCTGTCATTTTGCTCCACATTTCATACTTAAAACCATTCTGACCATTAAACATTGGTACTCCATTCTTAGAACAATCCATGATCTCCTTCTAGTGGTTAAAATATTTCTTGAAGGAATCGGCTATGATACCAATTGTTGGATTACTGAGAGGGGGGTGAATCAGTAAAAGAGAAATATAATCCCTTTTCACCATAAAATGCAAGTGTTATATCAATGTAGTATTATCATCCAATAGTTTCAGAGTAAATAAATAATGAACAAATGAGCAATCACACACATACACAGTACACTAGTGTTTTACATGCAAACCCAAAGTGGGAGAAAACCACAAAATGTTTTTTCTTATATGTGTTTAAGAATTACATTCATTTGAAGCACCAACTTCCTTTTTTTTCTAGCTGCAACTGGAAGGAAGCTCCAAAACCCTAGTTTATTAGGCTACAACCTGAAGGAAGCTCCAACTCCACAATTCTCTGGCTACAACCAGAAGGAGGGTACAACCCACTATGTTCTCCAGCTACAACCGGAAGGTGGCTACAACCACCTGTCCTTGCCTCATCCAACTGCCTTGGCGTATAAGTAGAATGATGAGATCACTGTCACACTATCACTGTGAGATATACTGTTGTAAACTTGTACCAATCAACCTGCATCAAACAACCTGTAATCAACTTGTACCATAAACAAGTGCATAAAATGATGTACCAAATATGTAACAATCATGTGTCAACTACTCATCAACTATGACTCATCAATATGCACCAACAAAATCAACTATACACCTCATGTATGTGCCAACTCATTAACTACTTGTCTCAACCATGTACCCAACATGTACCTCAACCAAAAGTCCCCATTAGTTTCATCATCCAAATATGATTTGTAACTCTATAATAGACCTGGTGTATATTATCACATACATGCAAACCTTCCTTAACTTTAACAACAAGAGACCAACATTTTCATCAAAATTTTCTTTAGTCTCACATGACTAGTTTGGGATTAGTCAACAACCCTAACTTGAAATAATAATAACTATGTATGTGTAATGAATAAAGATCTGAAAGCAGTACAAAATGTTCTTCAGTTTGTTTTATTCCATTCATCTAGGTGTCATTACTTGGAATCTCTCAGAAAATGAGTTGTAACAAAAATTGCATACCTTACTGAATTCTGGCTTATTCTAGAGAGCGACCTTGTATAGCGTGCCCCAAACAAAATATTTGTTGAATTGATCTTAGAAAACATCATCAAAATAATTTATCCTCCCTTGAATTATGACCTTCTTTTCTTCACCTTTCCTTTGAAATTCAACTTATATATCCTCTGGTTACCTCTGTCACCTATAGATATTCAATATGCTCAAGTGTGATGTCAACTGAGAGAGCCTTTCCTCTTATTTATACTCTCCAAATATCTTCCTTAGAAGCATTTTCTAGGTCACTTAACCCATTTCTAGGTCACTTAACCTATTTCTAGGTCACTTAATCCATTTATAGGTCACTTAACCTATTTCTGGGTCACTTAACACATTTATAGGTCACTTAACCTATATTCCTCATTTTTAGAGTTAACCACTTTCCATAATTAGAAATTTATCCATTACTTTATCATTTAAATATTCCTCCTTGACTTTGTCACCTCACTTTATCATTTAAATAATATTCTTCGATTTTGTCACTTCACTTTATTATTTAAATAATCCTTCTTGACTTTTTCACTTTACTTTATCATTTAAATAATAATTTCTTTTTTGCAAGGCCTTTGACTTCTTTGACCTTTTGGGGCTTCAAGCCAACATATGAGGGTCCTCCAACTTTGTAAGGCCATAACTCTCAAACAATGAGGAGTTATGTGATGTTACACATACCACCAGAAATGGAATGACAGGTGTTATCCATATACAATAGTGTTACCTTCAAATATATCAAAACTCATACCACTATCCATCAAACAAACTTGGTTCCATTACCCAAACTTGGGTTCTCCAACTTCTCATGGCCATAAATCTCTAACCGTGAGGAGTTATGTGACGTTGCACATACCACCAGAAATGGAATGACATGTACTATCCATATAGAATAGTCTTACCTCAAAATATATTAAAACGCATACCATTATACATCAAACAACCTTGGGTCCATTACCCAAAACTTTGTTCTACCGAAATTTTCTAAGGGACTTTCTCCAAGGGTTGACATCAATCACTAAGGGTTGATATCAATATACAATATCACTTTCCAATAGTTGACATCAATGACAACCAAAAATCCATACCAACTATCCATCAACCTAAGTGAACTGTCTGACAGCTTGGGCATGAGTGGTCATGGGAGGAAGCTTATGCAAAGTTGCATACTTCTATAAAATTCTTACAAATTCACTAGAGAGGGCATGCTTGAAGATGGATACAAACATATAGAATTCAAACCTAGATTTTTCATGGAGCATGATAAAGACATTGGGGCTATTGTGGTTGGATTTGACCAGTCTATTAACTACTACAAAATTGAATATACAACACTATGTATTCAAGAATACCTAGGAAGGCTTTGATTGCTACCATTTGTGACACTTTTGCTCATTTTGATAATACACAAGAATGGTCAGGAGGTGGTTCAATGGTTGGTGCAATAAAAGGATCTTCTCAAAAGGAACCTCTTTTTGTAGAAAATCCATCTTTCTTTTATGAAGGATTATATTTCAAAAGAATTTGAAATTTGAAATTCGAAGATATGCATGGTAAGTGATAGATTGGAAACTGAATTTTTATTTGGAAAAAAATGGTGGTTGAAAGATGATTCATGTTATTTCAGGTGTAACTACTTTATCCATGCTATAAATCTAGGAAAACAACTTTCAACTAGATTATTATACAGAGAATAGAGCATGGATGAGATCAGAGTTAGAACATAAATTCCAGACCTTGTGAACTGAGGAGGAGAGTATGCAGAGAATATGCACAACAAGAAAAGGAGAGGAGGATGTTGATTCCAAGGATGAACAATGATCCAACTATGATGGCGCTTACCAGGGATGCAATGTGAGGCTACTGGAAATTGACATAGATGGAAGAATCAATTTTTTACCATTGGGTCTATGAACAAGACAATGGAAGATTCTGGTGTGTGAGAAATCCAGGCCTCACCTTGGCTGAGGCAAAGTGAATCAAGATCAAAGAGTAATTTTCAGTAGAATAATGGAAGGTGTACACACAATACAAACCAATTATACATAATAGACAACAACATTTTCAAGGTATGCTAATTATTTTTGGCATACTTATTTTTCAATTGGAAAATGTGAGGGAAAAATATTGAATATGGAAGTGAGTGAAAGAGACTTTGAAGGGTTTCAAAGTGTAGAAAGATCCTTGGGTAGAAAAAATTCCTCACATACTATTGTGAAATGTTGTATGCTTTCGTTCAAACATCTTTATGTTAAAATGGTAATGTGTAAGGGGAATGATCTTGTGAATGTAATGAAAATTGTTTAGCTAAAGTCCATTGTTTTTTAAGGTTAAGTTGAAGTGGAAGTGGAGGTGGAGAATAAACAATGATGTAAGCAGTGAAAATCAATGTTAAAATCTAAGTTGAAGAATGATATAAAAGTTCAAGTCAAGGTAGAAATTTGAAATGAAGGTTGATTCAAGTCCAAAAAAAATTAAGTGAAAATATTGTGTGCAGAAAATTAAAGTAAAAAAAAGTGGAGTGTGTATTGGAGTCAAAAGTATGTTAGAGTCATGGTTTTTAAAGTGTCATTGTCATTCAATGTGTCACATGTTTGATTCTATGTTGGAACTTACCATTTTGACATTAGAAATTATTTCTAAAAACAATTGAGTACTTCGAAAAATATCATGAAGACAAGAATAATATCATGATGGAGAAGGGTGCATGATTGGTGGTGTCTGAAACCCGTGTCAAATTTATAATCAAGTCATGTATATGTCATGTTAGTGGTGCATCAGTTAAATTTTCCATTTACCAAGGTCATATGTTTCCTTGTTGAATATTGTACAATACAACGAGAAACATATATTTTGTATTTAAGTAACTTCAAATGAATGAACAAGATTGCAGGTGTAAAGAAAGAAGAAAAAATTGACAAAGATGATGCAGTGAAATTAAGAAGAAGAATAAGAGAGGAATTTAGTGGAAAGAAGAAGCCCTACATCTATTGAAGAGTGAGGAGAGGACACAATTTCAGAGAGAAGGTCCAAGGTGAAAAAGGACCAAAAATACCAAAAGAGTAGGTTCATAGAAAGAGACAACCTAGGTGAGGTATCTAGCAAGGTGATAAAGTATTGTTCAGAAAGAAGGTGAGCACATTGAGGCTCATAGGAAGGTACACAATATTGAGAAAGAACATTAAGGGATTAGTAGAAGGAAAATTCCACAGAAAGGTGAAAGAAGGTGCAAAATCCATGACATAAGAGGATGATAGAGAAAGATGAAGTCGATTAACTCCTACATGTGAACAAAAGGATCAAGAGGCAGAAAAAATGAGAACAAAAGTGAATAAAGAAAATGAATGAGGTAGCAAACTAGAAGCACAGAAAAAAGAGAAAATCTAGAGAAGAAAGAATGAAGTAGTAAGATAAAAGTGCAGGAAAAGGGAGATGAAGACACCAATCAGAAGCAAGAAGGAAGGAAGGAAAACAAGGTAAAGAATAAATAATACCATGTGTTAATGTAGATGTAGTAAATCCATGAAAGAGACATCCCTAACAATTTTAATGGTCCTTGTATAATGATTGAAAAAGGTCTTGGTCTTATTTTTGTATAAATGTTAGATTAGCGAGAAATGAAATTCTATGTACCTGATGTAAACCTGATGAGGCATGTATCCCCAATAATTTTTTATGTTTAAAGTTTCGTGGTTCTCTAAAAACCAATTTTTAGTGTAAGGTTTTTTGTAAGAAAAAAACAATTTTCATGAGAGAGAACCTACTAAAAGAAAATAATAAGTGACGAGTCAAAAAGAGAATCTTGACCGTGGGCATAATAGCCGATTTGAGATATTTGATATTCCACAACTGGTAGAATATTTGAGTTAGTTCACAATTGGCATATTATATGTGGTAGAAGGAGAAATCAAAGTCATGAAAAAGTAGCTTTTGCAATTGAGCATGAAAGAGAGATTGCAAGTCATGAAAAAGGGACTTGTAAAAGAAAAATATGAAACAAAATTTTGTAATATGACATATAGAGTTAGAAGAAGAGTGAGTCAGAGGATCCAATATACCAACCATGGTAAAAATAATGATGAACTCATGGACATGATCCCATGAATAAGACTTGTGTTCCTTGGTATTCTGATGTAGGTGCATGGAGAGTATGGTTACAGGTTAGCCAAAGAAAACCTAGGATTATGATTGATGATGATGCACATGAATTAAAAGATACATGTATGAAGACATGTGATGGAAGAATGGTTGATGAACCATGTACTAGAAAATTTTTCCTAGATAACTGGTGGACATAGTGATCTAAAAAATGAAAAAGGTTTGTGTATACAAATTTGCAAGTGGAATATGTATGTGTCTTAGGCAATTGGATTAAGTTGCAAGAACATAAACTTAATGATTTTTTACTTAAAATGAACAACATAAATATTCATAAACAACCATCATAATAAACACATAACACAACAAAATGATAAAGGAGTTCACCCCTCTCTGAGGCTACAACTCTTGGTCCAACTTCCCATGGATCATTTTCATTATATGCTCAAAGTGTTAAAATAAATGCTTTACCATGCTTAGAATGAAAAATAGATGGATTCAATGGCTCCATAATGTCCAAAACCCCCTAGCTGGGCTCTTTCTGCTTCTGGTTTGGCCACAAAATGGAGAAAATACACTTCCTGTAAGTTTTCCCAATAACTTTTTGTCTCTGCTCACAAAAATGCACCCACTATGTGACTAACTCAGCCTCTGTGTGTTTTCCATTCAAAAACCCAGTACTATGTGTCGTTCTGCAAATTGGGTGGATTTGTCACACCATTAGGGGCAAGCACCTTTCCCGATGGAGGTTATGGTCGCATGGAGGCATACGTGGCTAAGGGATAGGACAACTGCATGTGCTCATTGGCTTATCCATTGGATCCATGCATTGTTAGTCATATGATTATATGGTGTATGTGTGTATGATCAAGGCCAGGGGCTCAACCCCGACCCTTTTCCACCCACACTAAAATTTTATTCAAGCTTAAATAAGAGTGTCGTTCTATAGGGTTAAGTAACAAAGTTAGGTGGTTTGGTGGCCCAACCTATGGGAAAACTCTTCCCACTTTCCATAGGTCCATGGTTTGACCCATGTGGACGCCAAACAAATTTTTAAAGCACAACAAGGGGGTGACACCTGATGACCCCTCGCTGGGCCATATGGCTCCCTTTCATTCAACCTCGTAGATGGACACGTGTCAGTCCAATATTGGTCCAACACATCATGTTCCAACTCAAATACCAAATCACCTGCCCGGTGATCCCATACGGTCATACGATCAACTGGCATGTGGCCTGTATAGACTGTACAGTCAACATTGTTTTTCTTGTTTGGGAAAACATACAGAACGTGATATCTCCCTCATACAAACTTTTTTTGAGCCCATTCAAGTGGCGTTGGGATCATGAGGATGAGATCTACACAATGAATAAGTTTTTTATAGATTTAAAACACTTTTATTTATGAGAATTGTTTTGATCCCATGCATCACTCCTCCCCATTGGAAATCTTCTGGACCTCCAAAATACTACTTTCAATCAATCTAAAGATGAGGGTACAAATCCCTCACCTTTCCAACCTCAATACATTTATCTTTTCTTGGATTTGTGCCTTCGAGGCCAACAAGAAGGTACTCCACATTCCCTCGTTTTGAAGTTCTTATCTTCTTGTCACAGATTGTATCCTCATGCAATTATGAAAGATATTCTTGTGAGACGTCATCTATTGAAGGAATATGAACATGCTCTCCTCAATCATCAATCAAAGGAGGCTCATACAATCTCAAATTCTCAACATTAACAAGTGCATACATTTTCATATAAGGGGGAAAATCCAAATGGAAGGCACTGTTACTAATATTTTCAAGAATATTAAAAGGTCCATATCTAATTGGTTTCAACTTTTTACCTTCTCCTTTAAGCCTCTCTTTTCTAATGTAAACCCAAACTTCATCTCCAACTTGGAAACTGTGATCAACAATGATCCAGATTTTATGAGAAGAATGAAATGACTACAAATTCTTAACAGACGTTGAACACAAAATAACAGAGATACAGTAAAAATGGTTTTCTATTCAATAAGGAAATAAGATGAAACTGTAAAATGTAGCGGAAAACAAATTTGTTGGAATGGTGGTGGTTTATCTCTGATAAGAGATGTGACGGCTGCACTAATTCACAATAATATGATTACAATGAGGCTATGAAGGCCTTTTTACAATAAATAGGAGTGTCAAAAGCCCTAGAACTCCAAAAACCTAACCCTAGGAGATGAAGCGCCAAAAGTCATGTGAGCCTCGTTTAGGTAAGTCAGTACATCAACTTCTCGGGGTCATAACTTATGCATACGATCTCTATTTTAGGAGTACGATAACCCGTTGGAAAGACCTATTCGAGGAATACAACTATGGACAAATATTTCATGATGAAAATTTGCAATTGTTACATAACCAAAAAAACATCATTTAGGGCCTCAAAACAACTCCAGAAGTTCAGGACCTAAAAAACTGCTAAATTTGGCCCCATTAGATGAGGAAATTTTTATTGAATTTGGCCTCGAGTGAGCCACTTGCCTTGGTGGAGGAGTTGCCCTTATTTAACAACTTGATAAATATGGATCCTTTGCTGTCGATTTCCCTTGATCTATGTGTCCACAATCTGATCACTGGATGCCTGTTGTATGCAATTGGGGTTGAGCTCTATTGGTGTCAATTGTTCTGCTATGTTTGAGGTGTCCAATAATTGTGGGAAATAAGGTGGAAGGAGGTCCACGTTGAACATTGGGTGTAGGCCAAGGAAAGTAGGAATGTTGAGCTCAAAAGAATTATCCCCTACAGCCTTGGTGATAGTGTACGACCCATAAAGGAATGGGTGAAGATTCCAATGGGGTCCTGTAAGGCATTCTTTCTACAAGTGCAACCAAAATTTGTCACCCACCTGAAACTTATGTGGCACCTGGTGTTGATGATGGCACTACTTCTACTTGTCATTGGACTTCTGTAGGATATCCTGTACTTATTGGTGGATGTGGTGGATCGGATCAATGAACTAGGTGGCTTTGTTAGCTTCAGTTGGAGCAGGAGATGAGTGGGTTGAGGTGACCACAAGGGGAATTGCAACATCTATGGGACCCAATTGTTGGAATCCCAACCCCACCTGAAAGGGGTTGTGGCCGGTTGATCTATGCAAGGCTCAGTTGCAGGTATTTTGGACATAGGGAAGACTCTCATCCCATGTGAAAGGGTGATTAGAATTATACATACGTGGGATATGCACGGTCATTTGACTTACAACCTCAGTTTGGCCATCTGTCTGGGGGTGGAATGCTATAGATTTGGTGAGCTTGGTGTCCAGCAATGACCAAAGGCTCGACTAGAATGTGCTGAGAAATCGACTGTCATGATCTGAGACAATGTTTTGTGGGATTCTGAAATGTACCTAGATTCATTCAAAGAATAACTTGGAAGTGGCTTATGTTGTGATGCTCTTCTTGCAAGCAACCATAATCACCATATTAGAAAAGTGATCAACAACCACAAAAACACAGTCATTTCTCCGCTTGGTGGAGGGGAGGCTCGACATTTAGTCCGTTGAGATGGATTCCCATGGATTGTTAGGAGTAGGAATAGGGGTCTACAGGCCCTGTTTCTTAGTGGTCGATTTGGAAATAACACAGGCAATGGAAGACTTGATATACTTGCTAACCTCCTGTCAAAGTTTCGTCATGTAGAAATGTTTCTATAGCATCACCACCATCTTTTCGATGCCAAAGTTTCCTATCACCCGACTGTAGTGGGATTCCTAGATCAACTTCTCTCACTCGCTTGATGGAACACAGATATGGCCCAGACGACATAAAAACCCATCTTGAAGATGGAAATTATCGACAGCTACGTTTGCAACCAACATTTGGCAGGTGGTGGCGAAGACCGGGTATGTCTCATAGAGTTGGGGCCATCTAGAGGTTTCATCGCCGCAAGAGTCTATCACTGTGGTCAGTGTCACGACTGGCGGTCTACTGATGCATTCAACGATGTTGTTGGTGCTTCTTGTTTTATAGTTGATGTTGAGGTGGAATTGTTGTAAGTATGTGGACCACTTTTAATGGAAGTCATTTTGTAAATTCCCTTGTGTCTGCATGAACTATAGTGGCTTATGATCAGTGTGGATGACTGTCTCCTTCCCAAGAATGTAATTTCTCCACTGGCGGTAGGCTTGCACAATGGAGTACATTTTTTTGTCCTAAATAGGGTACTTTTAGACAACATATGATAATGTCTCACTATGATAGGCCACGGGGTGGCCGTGCTAAGTGAGAACAACACCCAAATCATAGTCTGAAGCATATTTGTTGATATCAAAGGGATTTTGTAGGTCTGGTAGTGAAACACTACGACATTGGGTGCAAATTACGATGAAATATTACGACAGTTTAAAATTTCGCCGTATTTTTTTTGTTTTTTTTTGGACTAATTATACGTCTTTTTTTTCGGGGTCCAAATGTTGGTCGCTCTAGTGACCAACCTTCCAAGTTGGTCTTTTTAACGATGAAAGTTGTATGGTAGAGCGACAAAACCCCAGTTAGTCACTATAGTGACCAACAACGGCACGTGTGAGAATCAACGGTCATTTACGACAAATCAATTCTATATATATCTCAGTTACGTAAAATTTTCTATAGTTGCAACAATCATTTTCTATAGTTGCGAAAATCATTCAGGTGTTCTGATGCAATGGTGTTCTGGTTTTTTATGAAATATTGATTTCAATTCTCTTTCAAGAAGAGAAACATTGAATTGATCAGACTCTACACAATTGAGATTTTGAAGGTTAGTACTTAAAAAATTTCTGTGTGATTTAGTAATTTGGTGCTATTGAACTATTTTATGGTTTCTTTTCACTCCTTAAATCAAATTTTATGGTTTATTTTAACTCAGAAAGAATTTATGGTTTATCCACTTTCGATAGAGTAAAAAGATTACTGATTCAGCTACAATCACTCTAACTAGATTCAATCACTTTAATTTTGTTCTTATATTTCATGGAACTTCTTGAATATCTAAGTATCCTTGGCTTAGTAAATTTACATTTAGGGTTTCCTCCTTGAGTTGGAAAAGAACCAACTAGAAGTGAAGAGCAATGGCTTTTTTGTTGATATTGGGCATCAATACTCTTGTGTATCCCTAAAGCTACCCTAATTTTTATTATGGACTTAATATTATATAGTGTGATTTTGGTTGGTCATAGATCCAACTCCTCTTATTAATGTTTCATGCTTTTAGGATTCATGTTTTTTCCCTTATTTTTTCTGAACATGCTATATAATTTTCATTACAAATATCTAAATATATACCAAATTATTTGAAT
>JASDQU011401851.1:9874-24887 GCA_032191745.1 Picea mariana
TATCCCCATGAATGTTCTCACCTCATGAGAATTTTTCGACACTGGCTAATCCATAATGGCCTTCACCTTTTTTGTGTCCATAGAAATTCCCTCACTGGAAATGATATGACCTAAATAGTGAATCTCTTTTTGGAAGAAAGAACACCTAGAAAACTTTCCATACAACTTGTTCTCTGTAAGGAATGAGAACACCATGTTGAAGGTTGAATCTGTTAGGACCAAAATGACAACCTCACAAGGATGTAAATCCCCCTATGTTTTTATAGAGGTGGTACTCCTCTTTGATTTGAGATTTTCTTGGGATTCTAGATATTCAAAATGGACTTGACAAAAGTTTTTCATAGTAATTCAAAGAAATATAAATATTGCAAGAAATATGAAAAGGAAACTTTTTTCTTTTCTTTTTAAAGAAATTTCCTGAGAAAGGACCAGGAATCGAGCACATTCACACATTTAAATAAAATAAGAAAAATTACCTCACATCCATCATAGTTTAAAATGAATATTTATAATCACACAAAAATAAAAAGAAGATGGTCCACATTCATAAGATAAATTTAACAAAGTGCACATGGGAAAATCAAATAAAGATAATACTAAATCAACCGCAAATACTTTATATTAAAAAATATGGGTTACAAAGTATAGTCGATATTGTTACCAAAATAGCTCTCTTGAAATTTCTAGAAATATATAGTCTGTTACGTATTCTTTGAAATTTAAAATGTGTTTGTCTTAACAACTGGGATTGGGACTCCCGAGGAACATAAATAAAATATACACAAGAATGAAGATATTAGAAGGAATATGGTGGGCAGTAGAAGAACAACAAGGCCTGGTAAGAAGAAAAGAAAAGTTATCAGTCTTCGGTTAAACCTTGCTAGTGAAAGAGGTGGAATAATTGGATGAATAACTTGATAAAGAAAGAAAAGATGTGATCAACGTAAACTTACTATGATGGTATCTCCTTGTTTTCAATTTCTTGTTGGTGTCCTTTTATTGTCTTCATTAATGGTTACAGGAACGTATCAATTGTTTCTTTCCCCTCGGTGGTTAATTTTTCAATCACTTTCTTAAACCATTCTTGGTTCTATGTTTTTTTCATGTTGTATTCTGATGTTGAACAACTCCCCCTCCAAGTCTCTTAGATCAAGGGAAATTCCATCTAATGCTTATTCAATCTCCTGATTTTTCATGGACTAATCCACTAGCTAGTTGTTTATGCCATCCTTATCATATTCAAGTATACCATAGAACTTTACAACTAACAACCCCTTGAAAATATCAACATGCTCTTCAAACTGTATCTTTGTGAGGAATATTGAGTTCAAAATCAGTTTTGGGTCTTCAACCTCATTAGTACTACTGGCTAAGTATATATCTGTGACCTAATTGAATAATTCTTCCCTCTTTGATATATATTGGTTGCATGCCTGAACAATATTACTCAAGCTTTTTATCTTTTCTTTTCAGCACACGTTCGATTGTTTTATCCAACTTGGGGAGGGAATATCCTCATCTCTTCTCCTTATTTATTTCATCTTGGAAACTCTATTTCCAAAGGGTATCACAACATCAAATTAAAAACCTTCTTCATTTATTAGGTTGGATTACAAATACTCGTGGAAGGAATGCGCCCTCGATCCAAAACAAGTAATGTTTTTTGATGTTTCCCAAGCCTCTGTGACTAATGTCATTATTTTATTAATATTTATCTCCACATAGCTCTTGGATAATGTAAGTAATATTGAGGATCATTTTAATTCAATAGCTAGCATGGTGGGTCCAATGATTGTCAAGGGACTAGAAAGGACTGGAAAAGTCATTAAGGAGTCCTCCAATTCCTTGATCCTTTCTTTCAATTTTGTGTTCTCTGCGTCAAGACCACAAATGGAGTCATCCAATGCATCGTTGTTTTCTTTATGAATTCTAGAAATATGGTAAGTCCACATATCTTTTAGGTCAACCTATGAACGATATTTTCCTTTCTTATTATTTACATCACTTTTCTCAATGATCATATTTGTGGATTCCCTGTCTAAAACAACACTCTGAAAGGAAAATGACTCTTCTTTGTTGAAGGTCTCATTCTCAATGATTTCTAATGATGGATTCTGGTGAGACATGTTCCCCAACTGATCCAGTAGGGGAAACATTTTCTCTATGTCTCCCTCAAGATCAATATATTAAAGGGAGAAGCTATTGATGTCACTCTATATGCACTGGTCTTCTTCCTCTTACACAACATTTTTCCTCATTTTTATTAGAGGAAGCTTGTGTGATCTCTTAATTTTTTGCGGTAGGGGATTCTTTTCTTCTCCACCACTTGAATTACTATTGGTCACTTTTCTAGATGGGTGGGGTACTAGAGCATTGCTCCAAGATGTTTTAGTCTTAGTAGTAACAGTTGGGGACTAAGCACTCTTCTAGTTGGGACCCTTACCTTTTTGCTTGTAAAATTCATTGGTACTGAGTATCTTTTCCAAGTCACCATCATTGTGAATAGGAGTGCCTAAGTTATTATCTTCTTCTTCACTTAGAACAATATGGATAAATGAATTGTTGAACCCCACTGCTATCATATGTTCCACAAAAATTATGTTAGGGTAAAACCCTTTTATATTTTAAACATACTTGAGATTCGGATTCTGGAAGTGGTTTGCAAATTCATCGATTTTGTTTATATTTATAAATATAAATTCCCCAATTTTCCAAGGCAAGGGTATGAATCGCTTTTTTTGTTTCTCATGAAAAATGTGCAGCCATAAATTATATTGCCTTGCGGCTTCTGTAATAAACATTCTATCAGATATATGGCATGGAAGAAAGGAGGGATTTTCCTTAGAACTGAATATCCTGATAACATTGTAACTTTCCATTTGCTCCAACATCCCCTTTTTATCCAATAATTTACTTTCTTGATCGGATATTCCGGGGGTATATTTTCCAAATAAAAATCCTTTTAAAACCGAGACAAAATCATTATAAACTTCATAGAAATGCAAAGAAGCTTTATGTCTCCACAATGCTTGGTACCAAAAGGTAACTCAGTCAATTTCATAGTTCACCCTGTTACAGATAGACAATTTAGGAAATTGATAGCAATATTCTATCACAAACACCAATAAGAGGCCATAAATAATTTCTTATCTTTTTTGTACTATGACAATTAGGAAGAGATTACAATGGAAATCAGTTTTCCCCAATCGAAATGCCTTTATCTTTAACAATGTAATATAATATATAAATAATCATACGAGAAATGTTGTTGGTACCTTATTGTCCTTTCACCCTCGTGAATAACCAAGATATTTGACAAAAGGTGTTTTTGAATGAGTGGACCTGCAACCTAGTAATATATCAAGGGATGGTTGCAGGATTCTCCAAGAATTCAGGAAATAGGTCTAGGTCATTTTCATGATTTTTCAAGAAATCCCTGCAATCCTTTCCTTTGAAAGTAAGTGTTGGTTCAGGGAGTTTCAACGTCTTACAGAACACTTGAGGTGAAATATATATGGGAGAATGGTCTTGAATTTGAATAATCCACTGACATGGTATATATTTCTCAACAGACCATGCAACTAGTTCCTTGCAGTAAAAAACCTTAGTGACACACCTTGCACGAGAAATTTTGTAAGTCCAGATCACTTCCTTCTAAGAAGAAGGGGATGAACATTAAGAATATTTTCTAGACCATTGAAAGTTCTGGTCCTCAAGCCCAAAAATATTCAAATTATCACCGTAGAACTTCTATCGAGTTGTTTCTTCCATAGGTTGATGAGGGTAACTTTTTTTTAATCCAAATAATATTTGTAATGAGAGCTTGAGAGAGATAACAATAATATAATGTTCATCAAATCATGATTTGATGTGGTTTAATGAAAAAATATCATTGATCCCTTCACTTATTAATGAATATATTCATGGAACCTGCAAGATGAGTTAGTATCATTAAACCATTATTAAATGTTTATTGGTAAAATCACGAGGAGGGCATGGACGAACAAGAGAAATCAGGATTTGGGAAATTTTGTGAACCCGCCAACACAGGAACCCTCAAACTCACGGTTGTGAAAGGTAAAAAATTGGATAAGTGTTGTAATGTGGTGGGTCAAGCTCAATATAGGAGAGATGATATACTTAGGAGCTCAGTGAGTCTAATGGTCATAATGTAGATCATGGATTTTTGGGTGCAAAATGGATATCACAGAACTTGGAATGTGAAAGCTAGAAACCGCGAACCTGTGACTGCAAAAACAGTTAAGTATAGAATAACACAATGGTCAATAAGACTCATTATATGGGAATATGAATGGAAGTGATAACCCATGAGCCCTCCGACTCATGAACCCGCCATTCTAAAAGGAAAAACGACTAAGTATAGTAACTAGAAATGGAGAATAGAAGGGAGAAAAGAAAAAGGGAATTCAGGTAAGTATAGAAGAGTGAAAAGAAATGGAAAAAAAAAAATCGGAAGATAGAAAGCGGAGGGAAAATCGAAAGCGGGAAATTTTCTCAACAACTAGCTCCAACTGTGGGATGATAACCCCCTGTGGGTTGTCAAGAATATATGATCTCTATGACTAGGTGCTTCCGTCTATTGGGCTATGGAGTCGAAGTAAGAATATACAAACCGAAGAATAAAATTATGTACAATGAGAATGAGAAAGTCGTAGGAGAATAAAACTTTTAAATGTTTCTCGTTGATGGGAAACATTAATATTTTACTCTTCATGTCTTGGATCATATAGGAGCTAAAACCCAGGATATTTTCAACAATGTATGGTCCAATCCAAAGCGCTTCAAACTTTGGATGCATCGATGATTTCTCCTTGGCCTTGTTCCAAAGAAACAACGGTTCTCCCTTCTGAAAATTATTTACAGTCGCGCTCTGATCAAAATATCTTTTGACACTTTGGTGCCTATGAGAAGTTCGATTAAAGGATTTGCTTCATTCTTCTTTTAATTTCAACAACTAGTTGATTCTCCTTTGGATAGGTGAACTGTCTTTCGTATCTTCTTCATTAACCCCAAAATTCAGGGCATTGAGCTCGAGGCTAATTGGATTTTTTTCTTCTTTCCCATAAACCAATGTATACAGGAAAATCTCGGTGTTGTCCTTTGGATTCGTTCTTCTTTCCCACAATGCATCAATCAACTTCAGATGTCAATTCCTTTGGTTCTTGTAAATAGTTTTCTTTAGTATCTGAATAAGTTATTTATTTGTGGATTCAACAAGAACATTGCCTTGCGGATAATGATTTGATGATGTACCCATGATGATTGCATATTCTCCACAAAACTCTGTAAACATTGACCCAATGAAAACATAACCATTATGAGTGATCAATTTTTCTATGACACCAAATATTGATAGAATATTATCTTTCAGGAACTTAATCAACTCTTCATAATCAACTTTCTTTAACATGCCACTTATTTTGGCCATTTCATGAAATAATTTATAGTGGTGAGAATGTACATATGTCTCTTTCTTGACTTCGAATTAATGGGTCTGACCACATCAAGTACCCATTGGCAGAATGGTTGTTCTAAAATTATGGGCTCTAAAGGCATCGCAAATTTCTTTATTTTTCCTGAAAACTACTAGAATGATACACAATTCCTTATTCTGGCATATGAGTCTTTGAATATTAATGGCCAATAGAACCCAAATCTTATTATCTTATGGGTGGTGGCGATAGGTGAAAAGTGTCCACCACATATTACTTTATGGAATTATCTCATCAGTTCTTGGGCTTGGTTTCTATCAGTGCATCTCAATAGTATAACATCATAATTTCTCTTGAACAATATATCAGTAATCAACACATATTGATTTTCCTTCATCTTCAATGTTATTTACTCCTTAGAGTTCACAATGACAGGAAAATTCCTAGACCTCAAGTAGAATTCAATGTCTCCATACCATTCTGAATCAACCAATGGTTCTCCTACTGAAATTTAAATCATTCCATCCACAAAATCATTATTTGTTATGAACTTGCATAAACCTTTTCGTTTGACATCTTTCAAAGGTTTACTTTCAATATCATATTCTTGTATATTTGCTAGCCAATTAGCCCTTTTTTCCTTCTCTCAATTGTTGATTCAAAAGAATCTTCATTGGTCATGAGGGAACATAAGAAATAACATGGGAGATGAATATGTATGTCTGAAAGTGTGCCATCACTTTTACAAGAGCCTAGACTTTCTTTTCTAGTTCTAAGTACCTCGATTCATAGTCATGTAGGTTTTTTCTCATGAAACTGATTGGGAGTTATTCACCTTTGGTATTCTTCTGATTAGCAACATATGCAACAATTTTCCCTGTATAAAATGAATAGATGATGAAATCCCTTTGAAAATATGGACTAACAAGGATTAGAGCTGTGGTGATTTCTCCTTTGATATTATTGAAAGCCTCTAGATTATCCATTGTCCATTCGAACCTCTGCTCCTTTTTCAATGACAAATTGATTGGCTTCACAATACTTTCATAGTTAGGAACAAACCTTTGCACAAAATTAGTCTTTCCGAAAAATGATTGAACTCCCTTCTTGGATGTTGAGGGGTTGAGCTCATTTATTTCTTTAACTCTTTCTAGATATATATAAATCCCTTCCTTCACACAATATGGCCCAACAATTTTCCTTGAGTCACATTGAATAAGCATTTATTTGGATTTAAATAGACACCATACAATCTACATCTTTCAAAAACTTTTCTTAAATGATGGATATGATCACCCCTTGTTTTTGAATTCACTGTCGAGTCATCTTGATAGTATGACATAAAGTTTCCTATCAACCCACTAAATGAATGATTCGTTTCCTTCTGGAATGTGGCTCCAACATTTTTCAAAACAGAGAGCATTATGGCATATGCATATGTCTCCCACAATGTCATGAATTTCATATTTTCCCTGTCTTCCTCAACAACCAAGAATTGGTTATATCCAGAAAAACTATCCAACATGGACATGAAGGCTGATCCAATGACTTACTGGAGAAGAAACTCGATATTAGGTAAAGGAAAGTTATCCTTTATGTTTTCTTTGTTAAGATCTCTTAAATCAACATGCATCTAGATTTCCCCAGTCTTTTTTCTTACAATCATTAGATTTGAAAGCTAGTTAGAATGCTTAATGGGATAAATTATTCCTACCTTCTTTAATTTCTCCAATTCAATTGTTACCAGAGGTTTCAGTTTGGGATTTATCATACTAATTGTTTTCTTTATAGGAATTTCTTCTTCCCTCAAAGGAATGATGTGTTGGAATATCATTTTATCATAAGATTTCAAATCATCATAGGTACAAGAAAACACATCATTGTATTCTTTAAACAATGTGCCATATTGATCAACTTCCTTAGTGGTGCAATCAACTCCTAACTTGACATATTTTGGGGAACTGTCAGTTCCAATATTAGCTTTTCTTGTCTCTTGGACTTTTCGAACTAAAACTTCTTCCAAGATATTCTTAACATGATCGTCTTTCATAAAAAGAGGCTCAGATTGTATACAATATTCAGGGATATGAGACATGTGATCGTCTTTATCATCATCATCATTCAACACAAAAAATTATAGCTATTCATCATTCTCAAACACTTGTAAATATTCCATTTTATCCGGCACAGAAGGTTAGAATTCTCTTTCTACTTGAAAATGCGTTTTTCTTTGTATATCATCTAGGTTCAATCATCTAGGTTCAACAATGAGGCTGCCAAGGCCAATGACTATGTGTTGTGATTTTTGTCCCTTGGAATGAAAGATATCTTGAAGGAACTAAAATATTCCATCAATTCATTAACCCTTTTGAAATATATATCGAGACTTTCATTTTTTATTTTATACCTTTGGTTGACTTGATTAATCACCAACTTGGAGACGCCAGTCACAATTAGATGTTCTATTTTCATTTCCTATGCGAGGATCATCCCCTAAATAAAGGCTTCATATTTTTCCTCATTATTATTACATGGAAATTCCATTCTAATAGCATGTGGATGCACAACCTTACTTGGTCTCATAAGAACAATTCTAACTCCATTCTCGGAGTTTGAAAAAGAAACATTGAGTGACATCCTCCAATATCCTTCAAAAAAACATTTTTGATTCTCTGTATATTGAACATGATCTAGGATTTCATTATGTCCCATGTCTAGGATGACATAGTTTCCAATCCTCTCATATATATAATCCTCCATTAATTCATTATCATTATTCTTGAAAGAGACGGTTTTCCTAGGTTCACGAGGCACCTTCACCATTGCTCCTTTGCTTGGAAACATCATGCAACTTCCATGATTCATTATATATCCTTCGATCATGGATGTCCAATATATTTCTAGCAAAAATACATATGTTGGAGGAAAGTCTACCACAATAATATTGAAAACTGTAATAATATGGGGGCCTTCCATGATCTACGCATAAAATTCCTTGATTTCTCCATAAGCTAGAACGTTTATAAAATCAATTGCATATATGATTTCACCTGTTTCGTAATACTTGGTGCAACTCATGCCCAATGCCTCCATGACCGCTAGTGGCATGATATTATTTGTCACACCAGTGTCAACTAAACATTTATGTAGTGCAACATCATGATTTTCAATTGAAATGTAAAAGGGAGGAATTTTATCTCTCAGCTTGGCATTTGACTAGTTTTGGCCTTGTTTCAGACTGGTAATGTCAACTTCTACTCTTTCAGATGGATTTTCCAACAATTTTAAAATGTTTTCCCTTTGTTGGGGAATCTTCACCACTTCTGTAAAAGGAATATTTATCCTTAATTTATTTAAGATGTTGTTGACAGGCGTAAGTGACACACCATCAACTGGAAGGTCAAATCTAGACCAGGGTTGTCTAAATAACCCAAGTCGTTTGGAATGAAATGACCTGACGGGTTTAATGACTCTGTTGGCCAACTAAATTCCTAAAAACAGTAAAAGAAATAAACTAATCTAAATATATGATTCTAACAAATGATATATTACTTACTAATGTTTATTAAAAAGAAACATGAATATACAAATGATTATAAACAATCTATATACAGTTTACAAGATTTACTTGAAATCTTGCGAAAATGAATGTTCATAATAATGTTTCAAAATAAGATAAAGTAAGAACATAAATCTTTTTTCTTTTTTAATGTTTAAAGGTTTAAACTAATAAATACTAAGAAAATACAATTGAAACAATGACACAGAAACAGTCAAATCTAATTAATGTAATCATCATCTCATTCATATATAAACAAATATGAATAAAATAAAGAAATTCACCTACTAACCTCTCACTGATCAGTAGTACTAAGCTAAATTCATCTCTGTGTATTTGTATGAGATCCTCTTAACCCATGTCAAGTGTAAACCTACGACAAAAGAAAGCATAATAATTTCTGAAGAAATTCAAGGAAGTGTTTCATATTCTGGAGCGAGTTTATAAAGACAAAAAAGACAAATAATTATATATCTTGCGACCTTGAAACATCCAATAACTGAAAATGAAATAAATTTTGATTCTTAGGAATGGTGTTACCAGCTATCTAGCATCAGATGTAAACTCAAAATACTTGAATAGATGATCAATTACATATATAAACTAAACCAAAAGATAATGAACAACATAAAGAAAAACATGATATAAAATATTATGTTCAGAACTGACTAAAGCTAATTCGACACATATAACATTTCAAATCAAGAAATTAATGAGAAGACAATGTAAAAAACACTGCAAAGTCTACACAAGATGAAATCCAAAGAGTAAACTTCTTTCTTATATAGTTTCAAAAAAATATGTTCATCATATGGTCCAGGAAGAAATTTTGGGATAATAGACTCTTAAAGATTGAAGAAATTAATATATAAATGATAGCAATTAATCAATGCATAATCAATTATTCAAAGAATATGAAGATATTATAATGAAAATAAAACCATTTTACTCATAGGACAAAATCCATTAAGCAAACTGAAATTCCATATTCTTCTTTGAAAATACTTGTCCATTCTTCCAAAGATTTCAACCATCCATTACGTCATTTGAAAAAAAAAAAGTTTACAAAAGAAATAATATACAAAAGATAAAGGATAAAAATACTCCTCAATTTATTGGATCTACATGGCTCTGAACTTTCTCATATATTTATACAATGAAGGAACAGTATGGGCATCACTAATAATTTTCTCCACCTGAAATTTGCCTCGTAAAGAGACAAAAATATCTCTCAGATCATGCATTTGTTTGGGAAAATTCCTATTATTAACCTAAATGGGTCCATTTTGGATATGGGTTTTCAACCGTTACTTCAGATTCCTCAGGGTTTGGCTGTAATCAGTCCTGCAAAGTCGTTTGTCTGTTCTTGACGTATTTCCAAATTTTATCTATTGTTGCTCATAAATTTATTTGCGCCAATCCAATATTATTTTTGGATCAATCATATTGAACATATTTAGTTAATAAAATCAAGCCATGATCAGATCTATACTAAATAATTGATAATAGAAACCTCTGAAGTGAAAATAAACCTAAATTAATAACCTAAAAATTGTGAATAAAACAAAATCTAGAACAATAAAATTAAAATGAATTTAAACTAACTATAAGTTTGAAACAATCATTGTTTATATTTTCCTTTCAAATATGATCTTAAAATTCTAGAAGCTTCAAGTTGATGGTGAGGAGAAAAATATTAATTTTGGGTTTTCACAAAATCAAACAAATCATAGATAATTCTTTTTTTTTATTATTATTTTTATTTTGAAATGAGATGCAAAATGAAAAAAGAATTTAATTAATTAATCCCACCAAATGATTTTGTGAAAATGAGAAACCAACTAAGATATTACTTGATGAAGTATTGAACCCATTATTCAAAATAGTCGAACTTTCTAATGAGGAAAAGAATGAACACATAATCACAATTTAAACGAAAGTAAACAATTCATAAAAATTAACGTTTTTGTTTAAATTGAGATTTCTATGCTCGTTTCTAAAATTTGACATATACTCTTGTAATGAATGTCTCATACTATAGTAAATGTATTAAGTTTGTCTCAAAGCAAGCCAAGGTATGGAACTATTTGAAAAGGTTGATTTTGTAGCTCATTATAATTATCAAGATTCTAATGGGGGCCCTTTAAATTTTGTAAAAATTTAGGGGGAGTTGTTGGGGCCCAATAAATAGCGACTTACTGGGTGAAGCAATTATCTTTGATATGGTAAGATTTCATCTCAGGAAAGAAGAATAAGAGTTGGATATAATTTTAAGCTTCTTTGAAACAAATCGACTTTAATATTACACAATGTTAAGGCTAACTCAGATTTATAGAAAAATATCAGAAACGAAGAAAAGAATTCTTTTATAGAGGATTATAACCTAAAGTTGTGTTTTAATAAAAGAGTCACGATGTTTATAAAAGGACTTCAATACTGTTGACAGATCCACTGCTTCCAACAAGCATCCATAGCCTCGACAGGGATGTCATTTAACCCACTCAAATGCTTTAATCCCATCCAATAGTTGTCTCCACATGATGTATACTTCCATAAAAGGTAATTTAAAAGAATATAATTGCAACCTCTCTACCCGGCATTTCTTCGTTGCCAGTAGTCTTGTTCAGGTACCCCGATGAATTTGTCTTCGTATCATGTGTCACCACCCCTTCTTCGCGACTACAAGCGAAGCAGAAGTGCATTTTTTTTTTTGTTTGAAAGGAAATATGGTGACGAAAACAACAGTTAACCACACAACTAATGACGAACGCAAGCATGCAGTTCAGGCAACAGGCTACTATGACTCCCCGCATTGGCACAAGAGAAACTGGGCAAAACATGCGTAGACAACAAGGAGAAAACGACTACCTACGTGACACAAACAAGACACGCCTACAAGATTAAAGGAAAACATCCCCTCCTGACACAACGATCTTGACGAACAAGACTAGAACCTCAAGGCACACAAACCAAATGCATGAAGGCATTCCACCCATGCGCCTAAAGTAACATGCCCCGCTCATCCACACTCACACAAAACGCATCGACTCCAGCCAAGTTCTCTATCGCTGCTATCCAATAGGGTGTGCCATGATCCCCTCATCAGGAATCATGCCGTCCCTAGGTGATAGATGTGTCAATAACCTTGGTACAACACATCCTATCTAGAACAAGGAATCTAGATAAATCTGACGCGCTAGAAACCGAATACCGAAAGGAAAACCACACCCATACCCCAACAATAGGTCGACGAAGCACCAGAGGACAACGACAAGGGATGACACAACCCAATACATGACATCATCAATAACCCAACCAATCACCCAGTCTAAACTAGTCAATGATTACAATCTATTTTAACATTGGTTACCATTCTAAAAAGGGGCACGTCTAGAATACAATTAGTCATTAATGCACCTACTAATTTAACGTTAAATACAATCAATCTAGCAAGTCTAAGTAATCAATACTAGAACTATAAACAATAAATACAATCTAACCTCAATTATAAATCAAATTAGCAAGTCTAAAATTTGCAAATTAGTCTTTACTCACCAATCTAATTTTAATCATTATTACAATCTAACTGGGAAATTATAAATTAATCGAAAATCTCAATCTAACTAGCCATTAACTTTAAATAACAACATTAACAATATTAATGTAGAATGATACCAATATAACACTTATGAACAATTAAATCTCAGCATGTCGTCTAGCTATATTGACCAAACTAACAATACTAGTTGTCTATTAACATTAAGAAGGAAATTGTTGACTATTAACATCATTGTAGCAATTTAGCATGGAAATTAACATGGAAATTAACATAACAATTAACATGGCAATTAACACGACCAGTAACCTTGTTGTCGCAATTAACATCGTCATTAACATAACTGTTGACCATTAACATCATTGTGGCAATTAATCATTAAGAAGGAAATTGTTGACCATTAACTCGTTGTAGCAAATAACATGGCAATTAACATGACCAATTACATCGTTGTAGCAATTGATGTTTGATAGTGAGAATGCTGGGTAAACACTCAATTTGAAGGAGAATAAAAAAAACAATACAAAATTGCAGAAGGGTCAACTCGTGGTCATTCAACAGCCAAAACCTAGTCGACATTTAAGGCAAATTCGTGTCCATTCAACAACAAAACTCAATCAATCATTTAAGGGAAAAAATTGTCTAATCAACAGCAAAACTCAGTCAATCATTTAAGGGAAAAATGTGTCCATTCAACGGGAAAATGCAGTCAATGTTTAAGGCAACTTGTGGTCTTCAAAGTAGCAACATAGTCATATTTAATGATAATTCATGGTAATTAATAGGAGTTATTCTAATCGTTGCACTAAGTTAATTTTGTGGTAATTACTGGAGTAGTTTTAATGTTGTAATTTTAGTGAAGAAACCGTGGTGAGTTCAGTGATAAAACACTATAATTCTAGTGATAAATACACAGTAATTTTAGTGGCAAACTGGTTGTAATCAGTGATAAAGATTCCTTGCATTCAATGATAAAAACACGTCGATGAAGGATGAAAAAAAATGTTGGTAAATTCAGTCAATGTCAGAGAGAATATAAAAATTGAGGAGGTAATTCATGGGAAGAAATGGTCACAATTTTCTCAGTGGAGAAGGCATGGTCACTTGCTGGGATTAAAGGCAATTTGCAGAGGTAAAAAAAAACTTTGGATGGAGGCCTTAATCAAGAGGAAAAATTTCCAAGAAATGGGCAGTGATTGATGCCCAAAAAGAAAAATAGTTGGCACTAAAGTGAAGAATTCGTAGTGGTAAAGGTGCCACAGTAAGTCAAGGTTACAATCGCAGGCTAAAATTCCCCGAGTTATAAATTTGTTGAGTTTAAACATTCCAGAATTTATTGAGGTTAATCATTGAAATAATTTAATTCATTGGGTTATATCCTTATAAAAATGCCATCTAAGACCAGAAGTAAAGTTCATTTTAATATTTTACACACTGGTTGTCAACAAAAGAATGTAGTGGTCGAGAATGAAACAACTGACCATAAATGAAAAGGTTTGCTAGGAAAATTTCACCCCCAAGTCAATGAAGTGCAGCCGAAGAAGTAGCAATCACCAGGAAAAAAAATGAAATACAAAAACGTAGGAATGTCCATCAAGATATAAAAACAAGGTATAAAACGAGATAACAAACGAGATAAAAAAAACATTGAGTTAAAAGAAAACTTTGTCATCAATCAAATTTTGTAGGGTTCAATAAACGCATCAGGGCACAAGACAAACAATCATCCAAGGACAAACAACAGAGGTAGATGACTGACAGGAACATCCTTCGCTCATCATCCACGCACAGAAAAGTAGGGCGTTGAGATCCATAGGTCTATTAATGCCGAAGCGACGACCGTAGATCAAGCTCCTGGCTGACTTCTCAGGCGAGGATTGATGAACTAGGGACGAAGGAAAAAATAAATCGCAATCATCACAATCAATCAACCATACGACGGTCAAGACATGCAAGGATAGAAGGCCATGGGAAATCAACATCGAGCTAAAGGCAATGGGGAAAAATTCATCCATCAACTAGAATGATAAGACAATCATTTTCCTTACCTAATTAAACATGTAGAACCAAAATCATAAATCATACTAACAATCTACCATGCAAAAATAAAGGAAGTGTACCATTGCCCAATCTCCCTCTCTGAGTTTATGTCCCGCACAATTCATGCAACTACCTCTTTCCGACCGATGAGACTTCACCGGTACCTCCTAGCCAATGCTAGGGGTACTCTTCTTCCCCCTTAGCCCCCTGAGCCGCAAAGGGGCCACACACACTAACCAAAGAATCAGCTAGCTCCTAGCTCGCCTCGCAAGGCCGAGCTACCACTCCTCACCGAGTTGGGTATCCCAACTCCCACAAGCTAATTCAGTCAAGTATGAATTTCTGTAGCGTAACGTTACACATAATAGAAAAGATCCATCATCATTTTCCTCCCTCCATTATTTT
>JASDQU011401852.1:0-24978 GCA_032191745.1 Picea mariana
AATATTTATAAAATAATACTTCAATCTTATATTATTTTTAATTTATATCTTTTTACAATATCTAACTTCATTATTTATTTTGTATTTGGTGATTAGGTACAACATTAGTGTGTTGCTTACAGAAATGAAGGAATTGCATAACCATTGAAAGTGACCCAATGCAATGCAATTTTATTCAACAAAGAATTATAGTCATTATTCAGACTCCTATATTTTAGGAAGAATATTCCTATAGGGAGAATATTTTCTTCAGTTTTCACTTCAGTTTGATCAATTGAGTGGAGTCTAGATGCTACATTAGGATTATCACCATGCGTCATTGGGATCATCATCAGACTATTGATTTACCCATGATTCCATGATATCCTCCTCACTTCACTCTATTTCAGTCAGTTAACTAAAGACCGATAGACTAGTTAACTCAGGTAGGTGGCATTTCACTCCCGTAACTGCTCGAGAGACTAGACTAGGCGGTAGTTTACTCCCGTAAATGTTGGTGTGTGTCTAGATCACTCTAGACCACCACTATAGCACATTGTCTTCTCCTCCAGTGCGCATTGGTTGAGTTATACAGAGTATATCATGTGTAAATTATCATTCATTCATTTTCTTGATGAGAATTCTTCCATTTTTTCTCTCTTGCTTCTCTTTTCTTTTATTTTCTCTGCAATTGTGTATGTCAATTCCCAGCTAGATCTATTTAGTATAGGTTCAACACATTTACATGGTATCATATCCGATGGACTGCTAGGGAAAAGACACACCAAATTATTTTTGCAAGTACCAAAGATTGAAGACAACGAAAAAATGGAATTCCCAAAATAATTCATTCTTACACCTTACAACTTATTTGCATGGAAGGAGAAGATGATCATGCATCTTCAAAGCAGAGGATTATACAGGTTAACCATGAACATAGAGACAGAACCAACATCACCATTGAAAAATCCAAGTATCTAAATCGAATGGATGAAGCATTCAGAACAATTTGCAGTCTCATTTCTCTTGATCACCTCTTTCAAATATCTTCTCGTAAAACCCCCAATGAAGCCTAGACCACCATGGAAGGGATTTTTGGAAAATAGGATGAGATGAGGGGACACATGATCAAGGTGGAATTTCTCACATTGGATCCAAAAATCTTCGACAATCTCCAACATTTCTTTACCAAATATAAGGATTTACTGTCGCAACTCAAGGCTTGTGGGGTTGATAAATCTAAGAGGAGAAACAAATGGTTCTCACTATTCTCTCCAAACTTGGTCCTAAATTCTCAGTGTTTGTATCCACATTCCATTTAGTCAAATTTTCCTCTAGAGCCACTTGGAAGAATCCTTCTCTTGAGGAATTTATCAAATCTATGACACAAGAGCAAACCAATCTCGTCAACATGGGAAAAATCAAAGGCCCAAAGGCACATGCACTTACTGTGCAAGATGGCAGCGGTCATCAATATCATAAATCTAAAGATAAATACAAAAGGAAAGCTCATGCAAATTCGAATAAGGAAGGCTACTCAAAACCCTTCAACGATTCCTCCAGATCCAAAGGTGGAAAGGGAAGAAAAGGGGAGAAATGTGCATACTTCCATAAAGGATTCCACCTAGAATCTGCATGTATACAGAAACAGATAGATCTAACGAATCAAATAATTAAGCAAAACAACCTTGTAGATCACATCCTTGAGGGTGCCAAGAAGAAGAAGCCAGAAGATCAGAATCCCAAGAAACTCAATTCTAGCCATGCCTTGATTGCCATCAACTCCTCTCCCAATGCTTGGATCATAGATTCAGGATCATCCCACCACAAGGATACCACAAAACATGTCTAATTATCATTGGATGCATGCAAAGGTCCTCCTATTTTGATGGGGGACACCTCTCTAGTTGAGGTCACTAGAAAAGGAAGGATTGAAATCACTAACAAAAGCGTTGAGAATGTGTTGCACGTTCCCAAACTTTCCTTCAATTTTCTCTCTGTGTATCAGATGAAAAATTCCAGCACTGGAAATAAATTCATATTCACACCTGATGCAGTGGATATATATGACATGCAAACCAATTCCAAGGTTGCTACCCGTGAGGTAAATCATCAATCTAGGCTTTACACATTTTATGAATTTATTGAACCAGATTATGCTTTACTGCTTACACATGCTGATGAAAGCAATAGGATATGGCACAAAAGGTTTGAGAATTTAAATTTAGATATATGCAACATCTTAGCAAGTAGGAATTGGTTGATGGTCTACCATACATCCATTTCTCCAAAGGAATTTGTGAGGGATGTGTTCTTGGAAAACACCCTCAAGAGAAATTCGAGAAAGGAAAGACATAGAAGGCTTCCTCTCCTTTATATCTGATCCATAGTGACCTCATGGGCCCTTTTCTGCATCCATCAATCAGCAAAGCAAGATACGTGCTCATTTTTGTTTATGATTTATCACGCTTCATGTTGAATTTCTTTCTCAGAAAAAAATAAGAGGTCTTTCAACACCTCAAAGATTTCAAAGCCCTTGTTGAGACACAATAAGGAAAGAAAATCAAAATTATTTGAAGTGATAACAGGGGAGAGTATGTCAACCATGGGATCCAGAATCTTTGTCATGAGGTATGGATTCAGTTGCAACACATGGTTCCCTATACTCCACAGCAAAACAGAGTTGTTGAGAGGAAAAATAGATCTCTAAAAGAGATGGCATCTTGCATACTCCATGCAAAGTTACTTCCACATAGATTATGGGTTGAATCACTTAATTGTGCAACCTACAACCAAAAAAAATCTCCCATTATATATGTCAAGGATAAGACCCCCTACGAGACTTGGAGATGCCTTAAACCACAAGTAACCCACTTTCATATTTTTGGTTCACGTGCATGGGCTTGGATTCCCTCTGAAAAGAGGAAGGCACTTGATCCACAGAGCATAGAGTGTATCTTTGTTAGATACCCTGACAATTTGAAGGGATACAGACTTATTGATATTTCCTCAGACCAACTCATCATTGAGCGAAGCGTCTAGTTCAAGGAAAGTGTCTCGCATGTTCCTCAATAGCCACATGCAGACACCTTTGTTCTTCCACCTGTCATAGATGATGAGCATGCACATGTCAAATATTCTTTATATGAGAGTTCTAATTCAGAGGATTCATATGATCCAGATATAGAGTTAGTACAGTCAGATGCAGATTCAGTGCATCTAGACGTAGATGCAGATTCAGTGCATCTAGATGTAGATGTAGAGCCAGAGCAGAGGCCTAAGTGGACCCAAACTACTCTTCAGGATGTAGGGGATCTTGTTGGTGATCTAGCTAGTACTAGGAGGACTCGATATGATTTCGAGGAGCCTCATCTTGCACTCACTGCCACTGAACCATTGCCACTCAGGCATATTTTATTGGTTCATTCTTCAGATCCACAGTCTAATAGAGAGGCTATTGGAAATCCCTTTTGGGAATCTATCATGCAGGAGGAGTACAACTCCCTCCTAGAGAACCAGACTTGGGATCTGGTTCCCCTTCCTTCTGGAAGGAAACTTGTCAGGTTCAGATGGTTCTATAGGACCAAGAGCATAGCAGATGGACATATTAGCAAATACAAAGCCAGACTTGTTCCAAAGGCTTTCAGTAGGTGCATGGCATTGACTATGATCAGAGCTTCGCCCCAGTAGCGAAGATGAATTCATGATCCAAAATGGGTCCAGGAAGGGCTAAAAATAAAAGTTCTCAGAATCACTTCAAAACGAACGTGTAAGTAGGTCTCATCATTACAAACCTAACACAACTTGAACGGGCTCAAACAGACGTCGTATGAGAAATATATCGCGCTCTGTTCGTTTTTCCAAACAGGCAAAAAGTCAAACTAGTCAAAGTCCACGTTGATGTGAATAGGTACGACGGGTGACATCAGCATGAGTTAGGATGATGTCAGTATGACATCATGATGATGTCATCATGCTGACATGGAGTCACCAAGAGGTGACACGTGTCACTTGTTTCCGTCACTTTCGAGCTGAGTTGTCATTGTACAGATTTGACACATGTCACTGTACAGATGACACATGGTAGTCCATACAATGATGTGGCCCAATGAAGGGATGACAAGTGGAAATACGAATGACATGTGGCACATACAGAGGTGTGTTGGTATGCTGACTAGGCAGGTGTTGGTAGACAGGTGGACGAATAACATCTCGACATGTGGCAATGTTGTGGGCGAATGATATGGTGCCACATGGCCCAATCGTGGGCTGCCACATGGCACCCTCCAGTTGGTTGGAAATTATAAAAGGTTATGATACTCCTTAGGAATCGAACCCAAGACCTCCAAACAAGCCAAATTCTCTGCAACCACCGCTAGACTGGTCAGGCTACCGTTAAGTCTTAACCATATGGTGGCAAAAATGGGTTAATTGTTTATTTGGGTGCAGTTTTGGGCTAAGTCCTGGTCGGTGGGGGCCAGCCCCACCTGATCAGGGGCCATGAATACGGGGGGATTAAATTTTATAGGCGCATGGAAGGGTAAGGCCAGGACACATGGCAACAACATATGACCAGGATTGACCGTTAAGGGGCAAGTGAGCCAAGCACTCAACCCAGGGCCATATGGAAGCGCCCATATGCCCAGGGGCCTGGATAAAGGGGGTTGCGCCTTGTTATGCATTTAATTTTGGGTTTTCAACTTTATAGTATGATTTTAATTGATTTTTATCCTGATATTGATGGATTTTGGCCATTATTGGAGGATGTGGAGCTCCTTTTGAGGCCAAATCTTGGGGGGGAGTTGGGAGGTTGTTTCCAACTTCAAGCCTATATAAACCAGAGGTTCTTGGAAGCCTGGGAGGGGTTCAAAGAAGGATAAATGCTGAGGAATTTTTTAGTCAAAGCCATTTTTATGTAGGGAAGCTAATGAGGAGAGAAACTTTGCGGACCATTTCTGGGAGCTTCGTTCATCCGTTTTCAGTGTCGTAAGTTGTGTTGGGTTCTTGAGATCTAGAAGAACACAACTAGATCAGCTTGTAATCCATTTGACATCTTTTTGATGTAATTTTGAATATTTTAATATAAATAAGAAAGCCTCACCCATTGAGACAAAGGCCCGGAGACGTAGGCGATATTGTCGAACTCCATTAACAATTTTGTTGTTATGGTTTGTTGATTCTTTGTGTTCATTTCCAGATCTATATATCTTCTTATGGTTCCTATGTTAAATCTTTAATTCTTCCTCTTTCTTCAAATTCCTAAATGGTTAATGAACTAATGCTTTAAAAACTCAACAATAGTCTTTAAAATGTCTTTTCAGATCAATTCCATACGTTTGGCACTTGCCATTGCCGTAACCAAGGGATGGGAAGTCCATCAGATGGACATGAAGAATGCATTTCTTCACGATGATCTCTCTGAGGAGATCTATATGGATTATCCCCAGATATTTATGCAAGATTCCCCTTTGGTCTGTCGACTGAATAAATATCTTTGTGGCCTCAAGCAAGCTCCGAGGGCATGATATGCCAAGATGAACTCCTACATGTTTTCACAGAACTTTGTACATTGTAAATCAAACCCAAATGTTTACATGATCAGGATGATTGATTCACTTCTACTCCTAGTTTTGTATGTTGATTATGTGTTGATCATTGATTGCTCAACTTCAACGATTGTTGCAGTCAAAAGGATTCTACATGATAGGTTCTTGATGATGGATATGGGTCTGCTACATTTCTTCCTTGGACTCGATATCAGTTTGGATGCATCAAGAATCAAATTGTCTCAGTCCAAGTATGCATGAGATCTCCTTGAGATATTTCACATGACAGACTAAAAGTCTGCCCCGACTCCTTTCCTATCAGGAGTCAAACTTGAGGATGGAGGGGACACTCAACTGGTTGATAGCACACTGTATAGACAACTAGTGGAGATCTTATTATATCTCACACACTCCAGACCATACCTCTCCTATGTAGTTGGAAAAGTATCAAGGTTCATGCAGGAGCCGCATGAGCTACATTGGAAGGATTCAAAGTGTATCCTTCAGTATGTACAGGGAACCAACACCTTTAGGATTCATTATGTAGGAGACTCTACATTGGAGCTCATCAGGTTCACTGATTCAAACTGGGCTAGCGATAACATTGATCACAAGTCCACATCTGGTTACTCATTTAGTCTTGGTTCCAGGCCTATCTGTTTCTCAAGCAAGAAGCAGGTTGCTATTTCTCTGTCTTCAGTCGAGGCAGATTACAGAGGTGTAGTTAACATAACCATTCAGGTTATGTGGCTACAAAATTTTCTCACTGAGTTGGGAATTTAGTTTCATCGACTGATCATGATCTGGTGTGACAACCAGAGAACTCTGAAGTTATGCAGAGATCTAGTTTAGATCTAGTAGATGAAGCACATAAAGATCTACATGCACTACATCCCATACTTAGTACACAAGGGGATCATTGACCTGCAGTTTTTTCCTTCAACAGAGCAGACTACAAACATCTTCACCAAGACCTTCATTGAGTAGAAGTTCCATTCTCTAGCAACTGTCAGTTCTTCTTTTTACATGCATTGTACCTTGAGTGGGGGAGGGGGGTTTCCCATGAGGTTTTTCCTCTTTCCTCGCTTTATTTTAGTGTATATTTTGTATTTGGGTACCTAACATGGCCTCATTGTCGGGATCCATTTCTTATTTTCACCATAGTGATGTTCAGAGGGGGTGTTGGAGTTACTTCACACACACCTAGGATTTAACTTTCCTAATTTTTTCCCTATGTTTATTAGTCATTATTCAGTCTCCTATATTTTAGGAAGAATATTCCTCTAGGGAGAGTATTCTCTTCAGTTTTCACTTCAGTTTGATTAGTTGAGTGGAGTCTAGATGCTACATAGGGATTATCACCATGCAACATTGGGATCATCACCAGACTAGCGCATTACCCATGATTCCCTGATCTCCTCCTCACTTCACTCTGTTTCAATCAGTAAACTGAAGACTGATAGACTAGTTACCTTAGCTAGGTGGCAGTTCACTCTCGTAACTTTCTGAGAGACTAGACTAGGTGGCAGTTTACTCCCATAACTACTGCTGTGTGTCCAGATCCCTCTAGAACACCACTATGGTGCATTGTCTTCTCCTCCAGTGCACATTGGTTGAGTTATACAAAGTATATCATGTGTAAATTATCATTCATTCATTTGTTTAATGAGAATTATTCCATTCTTTCTCTCCTTCTCTTTTCTTCCATTTTCTCTGCAATTGTGTATGTCAATTACATGCTAGATATATTATGTGCAGGTTCAACACATTTACACCCAAGACACTATAAGAAACCATAAGGAGAGATAAATGCCTTCATTATCAGCATAGAGGAATACCAAATTTCCAAAAGGTGTGCGAAGACAAGTAGAAGAGAAATATGGAACAAAGGAGGAAGGGGACAATGCCAGCACTCTTCCAAAATAATTCTCAAGGAAAGTTGGCTCCTAAGGAACCCAATATGGATGAGACAATGGGGAAAATACCAAGGCAACGACCTATTCAATGTTGGGTTTTTTGGGGAGATCATATGTAAAAATATTGCCCTCACAGAGGTGAAAAAGTGATGACTGTTCAAAATGTACAACAAGTTGAAACAATGGAGGACATAAGCATAAATGTACCTAGGATCTATGTAGCTCTGGATAACAAGAAAGATGAGTTTCAATCACATATGATTGAAGTGGAAGGTAAGATAAACAACCATCCCATTGTTATTTTAATTGATTCATGATCTAGTCATAGTTATCTAGATCCTAATCAGTATGGATTGGTTGGACCAACATCATGTTGTCTTAGATTTTTATAATAAGGCTTTTACCTGCTTGGATGAAGAAAGAAGATTGAGGATAGTTCAGGGTATTCCAAGAGCAGTAACTATCAGAGAAGTTTCAACCTTGCAACTGAAGAGAAACTTTAAGAAAGGATGTCAAGTATTTGTAGCACATATGGAGGAGGCACCTAAGGATAAAGTACCTAGTATCGAATATTATTTAGTCCTAAAAGAGTTTGAAGTTGTATTTAAACTATTAGGGCTGTCACCCAAGAGAGATATTGATTTCTCCATAAATTTGATGCCTGGAGTAGCCTTAGTATCCAAGACTCCTTATAGGATGAGTACACTAGAATTGAAGGAGTTGCAAATGCAGCAAGAGGAACTTCTAAAGAAGGGTTATATACGCCCAAGTGTGTCACCTTGGGGTGCCCCGGTATTATTTGTAAAGAAAAAGGATGGAACCTTGAGGCTTTGCATTGACTTTAATCAGTTGAACAAGGTAATTGTGAATAACAAGTACCATTTTTCAAGGATAGATGATCTCTTTGATCAACTGAAAGATGATAAAGTATTCTTGAAGATTGATCTTAGGTCAAGCGATCATCAGGGAAGAATTAAGGAAGAAGACATCAACAAGATTGTCTTCAGAACAAGGTATGGCCATTATGAGTTCACAATGGTGCCATTTGGGTTATCAAATGTGTCAGTTTCCTTCATGTGTTTAATGAATGGTATTTTCAAGGATTACTTAGATAAGGTTGTCATTGTCTTCTTGGATAACATTCTTATATAGTCAAAATATAAAGAAGAACATGAGCAACACTTGAGTATGGTGCTACAAGTATTGAGAGAACATCAACTATTTGCAAAGTTGAGCAAGTGCTCATTCTACTAGAAGCAGATACATTACTTGGGGCATATTATTTCAGAGAAAGGAATAGCAATGGACCCAAAGGAGATAAAATCCATTGAAGGGTGGTCAACACCAAGGAATATCTCTAAGGTGAGATCATTTATGGGACTTGCAGGTTACTGCAGAATATTTATTGAAGGATTCTCAAAGATTTCACATCCAATCACTTCCTTGAAAAAGAAGGATGTGAAGTTTGAGTGGACATCAAATTGTGAAAGAAGTTTCTAACACTTGAAGTATTTGTTGACTAGTGCCCTAATATTTAGGATTGTGGATCCAAATGAAGACTTCATTGTATGCACAAATGCATGTAAAGAAGGACTTGGTGGAGTTCTTAGTCATAATGGACATGTGGCGTGCTATGAATCAAGAAAATTAAAGGAACACGAAAGACACTATGCTACTCATGATTTGGAATTGGCAGCCATAGTGCATGCATTGAAGATGTGGAGACACTACTTCATGGGGAAAAAAATTGAGTTGAGGACAGACCATAGTGGTCTGAAATATTTATTTGGTCAGCCAATTCTAAATCCCAGGCAAAGAAGGTGGTTATAATTCCTCAATGAATATGAATTTGATATAAAGAACATCAAGGGTAAGGAGAACAAGGTGGTCGATGCACTCATACGAAGAGTGCATAAGATGTATGCTACATCCATTAACATGTACACATTAGAGTTGAAAGACATAATTTTAGAGGCTACAAAATTAGATCTATAGTACATGGAAATAAAGAAAAAACTACAACAAGGTATTTTGCAACAAAAGATTTAGAATTTTGAGTTAAAAGAGGAGAAAATTCTTTTGTACAGAGGAAAAATTTATGTGTCAAATTCTCAAGAATTGAAAATTTTGATATTAAAAGAAATGCATAATGTTCCTTATGTTGGACACCTAGTTACCATATGTAACACACCTAACCCCTAGATTCTCTTTTAAGAGGTGGGGCATCATAATTTCATTTTCCTTAACTCTCTCTAGGTTCCCCTTTCTCCAAAGTGTACGTTCTTCCAAACCCATGGGCTCTTTCATGTCCCCTTTGAAGAACTTGAACAACATGCACTAGCTTTCCATGCTAGGCCCCTCCCTTCATATGACCTCGAGTTGTGACTCGACACCTACTCAGAGAGAGCTTCAGAGCTTTGGGCTCTGATGCTTTGGCGAATTCTTAAGCGCTTCTCCACAAAACCTCCAGAGTGATGATCTCCAAAGTTCACAATCCTATGCCACATGTACTTAGATATTTGACGGCTCTGATTCACTTCGAAAGTCCAAGCTTCGACAATTCCCAAGTCTTCACACATGCAAACCTCTGGGGTGAAATCCTTCTGAAGTATCGGATCTCCTGACACACTTCCTCCTATATTTAAAAGTCATTATTGACTCTGACACTTCGACCTTCAGAATTCCTCATGCCTTCACACTTCAATTCTTCTGAAGTCGATCAACGTCAAGCTGAACACAGTCTAGATTTGACGGTCTGAGGGTATCCACATAACCCCAAAGATCTACAGCTTGTAACTTCCACTCAAGGGTCCCTTGGGTCCCATTGTTAGGCCATTCCTAGAGGGACATCTGTCATCCCAAGACACACCGATAAGAATACGTGGAACCTGCCTTAGGTCACCGATGTTTCCTTATCTTTCCATGAGGTCACCATACCTAGAAATGTCGTCACTCGACACGTAGGCCCCCACATGATCTCGACATGATACATGCATCCCCACGATCGAACATTCAAGAGGGGTCCCAAAGGATCCTTAGATCCATGGTCCACACTACTTCGCAACTTTGGCCTTCAGGTGTTTTGGTGTTACCAAACCTTTTTCCTCTTGAATTGGTCAACGTCGAGATGAATCTATCATAGATCCGATGGTTAGGATAGCTCCCAAGAATCCTCAGATCTACAACCCAGATTAACTTCGGGGGATTCACCTCATGTACGATGAATATACCCACTTCATTAGACCCATGAAGTCCGAAGGGCTCGAAGGATTAACATCCGCATCCCTTCTCCATATCCAATGATCGTGAAGAGCTTCGTCTCCTCCCGAACTAGTCTCATCCATTCGTCTTCCAAACAAAAGGATCTTCCCTTTCGAGACTTGAATCTCGCTATCCTTCCTGAGCTTGATCAACTCTAAACTACTTAGGTGCTTTGCGCTATTTCTTCTAACTTAACACTTGGAGGGATCCTTTTGTGCACCCGTTGTGCTCATTCATCAACTCTAGAACTTAAGAGGTTCTCGGTCTCTGCCCACCTCGTAGAGAGCCTGTGCATTCATGCACTGCCTCTCCTAATCTTAACAAACTCCTTCCTCCAGGGACTTGGAATGACTGGGAGAGTCCACATGCATACATGAAACTGTGCCCGAGGTCGATGAACTCACATTTCATTTATTTTAACTTGAGCCACCACAGGGCTCAGACATTTACTTGTACAAGCCAGATAATTCATTACTTTCTTAAATACACAATCAAGCATAATTAAAGGGATACAGTATAACCATTAAGAAAACATGCACGTCCCTACAACATTCATAGGATATCCAACTTTAATATACATTTACAGTTCAATTACAGAGGATATGAGAATACTTATCTATTACAGGTTGCAGCCAACTAACTGTCTCTGGGTGTTCGCCTTTTCACCCAACCATAGGCTCAAAGGCATTCACTCTTAGCGCTCTAGCCACCCCCATGCCAAGCCATGATATCACCAGGGAATTTATGCCAATTCTCAACGATCCTTTCTCTTTCACTTATTCTGTGAGGTTTATCAGATGCTTCCTGAGCATCAAGCTCGCGGCCTTCCGCTCAGGTCCCGTTCTTTGTATACTCTCTGATATTTTCCCCTTTGTCATGGCCTCAATGAGGTTTATCATATGCTTCCTCAGAATCAAGCTCGCAACCTTCTCTTCGTTCTCAGCTGGAGAGATTCTCACATTCTCCACTATTCTCTTTTATTCCCTTACATGCCTTGCACACACACCCTTCCTTGAGAAGGTTATCCTTCCTGTCTGGTTCCTTCTGTCAGAAGGAAACTCGGGTCAGTCTAGGTCTGCAGAACCCTATGGTACTTTGGGCTGACATTCTGCAGCTAGACCATGCTTACATTCATCGAGGTGGTTGATGGTTCAACCATTGATCCTTTCTTCATTAACTGATTTCTCTTCTTAGGATCCAGAGGAGGTTTATTATCCTCATCAAAGGGAAATTTGGATTCATTCGACATAATGAACCCTCTCTTATAGTTTTCACATTCTTTCCTCTAGTGATATCATGGCCAGTATTTTCAAGGCTTCACCCCCCCACATTCAGTTATTAGCAATTCAAAAAATAATACATTTACATCGTTCCTATGCCACCACGTGGTAATCCTAATTAATGATTAATTACAAGTTGGGGGAAACAAGGGTGTTAGAATCCCCTCCCCCTTAAAAGGAACACCATCCTCAGTGTTCTTTCTCAGTAACACCTGTCATGCCTTTCTCATTTAGCCGCTTCATAAGTCTTGACCTTCTTTCTTGGTCAGGTCCTTTTTTGGAATCTTAACCTTTGTCATCTGCCTTCAATAATTCTTGGAAAACAAGCACATTAATCATAGTCTCATGCGAAAACATTTTACTATTGTTCAAAATTCAAGAGGAAAATTGCATAATATAGCACAATACTTATCTGTGCAGTTCGTAGATTTTCATCCACATGGTTGTCTTTTTATCTTGGCTCATTGTTTTTTCGAGACGTACCCATTGTGTGCATGATCCCAATCAATAGTTTACAAGAACTATCAGATTCTCCTCTTCCTTGAGGCCACTCACCCTCCAGGACTAGGCTCAGGCATCCCCTTCTCTGCTATACAGTTCTTCGGGTGATCCATATTGCCTTGCTAAGGTTTTCTCGCACAAGAAGAATTCCAGAGAATTCATCAAGCCTTACAGTTGAGGCATCCCTCAGACTTGCTCTACCGATTCATCCCTCGGGCTTGTGTTACCTCAACAAAACATATTCCAGGTGATGATGACTTACCACGGGGTTCTCATGTCTCAACAATGGCCTCTTTCATAATTTTCAGCTTGACAGCCTTCATCTGTCCTTTCTAGACAGATCTTTTCTTTTCCCCTATATCACGGGTATACAGAAATTTATGAGACATCATCATAAATTATAAATTTCAGAATTCGATTGCAAATCTGTCACCCATATATTTTCCAATTTTCTCATTTATTTTCATATATGTTTCACATGAAACCGGATTCACCAATTATGGGTTTTTCCTTCCCATAGTAGTTTGGCTCAACGGGCAATTTTGGTCTCCCTTATGGGCTTACAACACTTCCATATTCAAGACCCTTTGCTTCCTACAATTTCAACATTCCTCGGCCAAACAAGTTGTTAGTTCTCATGCACATTATATGTTCATTGCACCCTTGCAGTGGTTCACAAACAGTTTTAGGACTGTGCACCCTAACAATCAAATGCATTTGCTTTAAATAAAATACCATTGCTTGTGGTTTGGTTCAGCAGGTAATTAGTCTTCCTTATGGACTTATAACACTGCCATATCCAAGACTCTTTTCTTCCAACACTTTCAACTTCAATCATCCAAACAAATTTTTAGTTTCACATGCACATATATTTTCACTTCACCTTTATATTGCCATCACAAACAATTCTTAACTTGTGCATGCTAACAATCAATTCACTTTTATCTATTCAAGGATATAAAGAAAAAGGAAATTCCATTCCTTACACATGCATCAATTCAGTATATCAACCTTTCCAGATGCAATTCAACATTAAGTGAATTTAATAAATGTGCCAATGTCCATGGAAACATTCACACATAATGTGTCCTTGTATTGATTTCAGATTATCACTTTTTAGGTTAGGCATTCTTGCCAAGGTGTGTTGGAATTCAACCAACTTATTGTCATATGGATTCTTTGTCCATAATTTTTTTTTGGCAGAACCATATTTTCTGCTCTGAATCAATCACAGTCGTAAGTCGTCATTTATGAAACTCAAGGTTTCATATGAATGCTGTTAGGCATTCCTTGATTGGTCAATGCATTCATGACACATGATTTCATGAATTCTTCCAAGGATTACAAACAGTCTTTACTACCAGAGGTTCACACTTACATCATTCAGGTTATCCTTCCTGAATCATACCCTACTTGGGTATCCAAGGCATACAATTGCCTTTCAAAATTTATAACATTAAAACAATAAAATATCTCAGAAGGGGTTCTTACCAAACCCCTTCATACCTTGTGCCACATAGGCATGAACATTTTTATACCAGCTTTGGGCCGCTAGCACCCTCTTTCTGATTTTTACCTCATCAATATCTTTATGGGGACTTTTACAGCGCTGTCAACAATCTTTCAACCGCATCCTTCTCATGGTCATCCTCTTCTTGAGGTTGCCCATCATTGGCAACTGTCTTCCTCAACAACTCTAATTCCTTTATATACATAGCATGCATCATCATTGTCACAATTACATTAGTTGTAATATTAAACATAATGCATGTATTATAACATTCAAATCCATAAAACATATTCAAAATTGTAGATTTTAACCTTGTACAATATCTACTGCAAACATATTTTCAGTAAAATAACAGAAAATATACAATGAAAAATACAAACATTACACATAGATTTTTCCCCTGGAAACCCAAACCAGGAAAACCACCATATTCTATATTCATTCATAGTGATACATTGTTTACAATACAATATACATATAGGATCCAATAGCATCCAAAACCCTAACCCAATGACTTGGATTAGTCAACAACCCTAATTCCTTAATCGAAAATAGAAAACCATCGGCAAAGAAACCATGTGCTGAAAAACCACCTAAATATGTGACACGTTTCCCGATGTAGAAAAAATTTCTCGGGGGCGCTGCACCCAAACCCTTGCATAGGGGGATTTTCCCCCATACACCCACCAAGGGAGGGGGGGGGTGCTAGCTCCCCCTCCCTCAAACCCCCCTGCGTGCCCGATAAAGAATATAACTTATACCCAACAAAAATGTCCTAGAATATATTAATGCACTTCATCACATTATCCTCAAATGTTTCCATGAGTGCAACACACAAAGATCTTGATTGTTTCTACAGCAATACAACCATCATCACTATGGCGTCAAAATATTTTAATTTCATGAGTGTGCCATCTTTCTCATCCCAGAGAAAACATAATACTCAGTAAGAAAATAATTGAGGGCTTTCCCCTTCTTCCAATTATTTCTACACCGCCTGGGTCTTTTCAACCCAGTTGAGTTATATCTAAGGCCTCACTACCTTTTCTTAATCATGGCTTCAACCAATCCCATTCAGTCAAACATACTCATTTATTCATTTAATCATACTCGAGTGGTTTATTTTCCTTTTACCAATCATACTAGTTTCCACAACTATTCTTTTAATCCTACGACTATGTTACACAATTCAAGGTTCTTAGGGTGAGAAAAGTGTTCCTCCTTTTCCCCCCCTTTACTTATGCAATCTACTTCTTATTGTGATATTTCTGCTCTTTTCTTGAGTAGCCTCGATTAGGCTCACCCTAACTCTTAGGATACATCAGCATGCTTCAATAGCAAATCCTTTTGTCCATAATGGATCATGAACATGTGTGTCATGCACGTTACCATTCGGTTATCAGAATGGTCAAGTTTAATTATTAGTCTTCTATTCGTTACATGATGTTTTTCAAAATGTAATCCATGATTCTTATATATATATATATATACAAACTTTTAGCTCGTTGCTTAATTCTCAGCAGTCAATAAGGTTGTGACTTTGTTCTCTTGGCAGAGTCTTCACACAATTCCTCCACAGGGAACTCCTTCAGCATGCAACTTCCTTATTGCATATCCTTCACTATTTGTGATAGTCTCAACCTTGAGTTGGATTTAGCTAGGTACCCAATATTTCATAAGGAATATAAACATGCATCTTTGTCATGCGCCCAAATTATGTATCCACACATATTATGGTTTTGTTAACTTACCTCCATGATGTGCTTAACCAAATGCACAATCATAAGAATGTGTGTAGCTGCTATAGGTATATTTCACAGCCCACCTACATCTCTATTTTAAAATCAGTCAACTCATGATTGTTCACAATCATTGTCATGTGACCCTCAAAGGCAAAATCATTTTCCTCTTATCATGACAACATAGCATCCTTGCTCGTCCACTCTTTCTTCTATTTATACTAATATTTCTTGAGGGAATGGAGCACATTTCCCTTAATCTATCATTCAAAAAAGAACTTTCATGACTCTTGAAAATGGAGTCAACCTTGTATCCATGGTATTCACTTAATATTGGCAAGTGCAATTATTGCCTTACATATCACTCATCAAGGCATCCATATTGTGCCTTTAGTATAGATTTATACTTACATCATGTATGTGCATCACTTGCACATTTAATATCTTTCATACCTAATTGGTATTAATATCAGTCTTCATGTCAAGAAGCCTCACAATGCATTAACCCGTGCATCAAACACATACAAACCTAGCCAAACATTCATCATGCAAGCTCATTTCTTGCACCCTTTCCATGTCATACATGCACATGGACATATCAAACTTCCAGATCCTCCTCCAAGGATATTACTTCCATCCGTATGTCAAGCCTCAAAGGGACACTCAATAGTGAGCTTCCCTCTCAGTTGAGAGCTTGCATTGATTCACAAGATATCCACCTAGCAGTTTAACAGACATAGTCATAACTATGTTTCCCTTTCTATGCGATAACAACTATCAAGAAAACATTCTTGCCTCAACTTTCATGAAAACATTTCTCACTCATAAATACAATCTCGGAAATTATAACTATGCCCAAGGTGATAAAACAACCAATATAGCCTCCAAATGGTCTTGATTAACAGACCTTCCGATCAAGGAAATCCTTTTTTTGATTCCCTTCACTAGGGTTCAAATATATCTATATGGCTACCATCCACCACCGGATGTCAATCTGACCCATTGAGCTTCTAGAGTGTCCCAAAAATTCCTTTACCACATTCAAGATCAACATTCAATCAACCATTTTACCTTAATTATAATAAATTTTTAATGTCTAATAACATTTGGACTATTCCCTTAAATCCCAAATGCAATTTCGAATTATGTTACTTACTAAGTATTCTAGTTCAGAGATCCAGAGAATCTTTAGGTCATAATCAGTCTTAACCATTACACCTAGAATTATTCCTTATGTTCAGAAATAGTCAGAGACGAAGGCCACTCTCCTCCTCCCACAAGAATTCTGGAAGATTAGTTTCCTATCCACCAAGCAAGGGAGGCTACTATGATTTCTCACTCAATCACTCTATATTTCTTCAGCTTCGGTTATCAGCTTGATTAGAAAACTCTGCCCAGCAATTCTTGTACCCAAAAACAAAATTTGTTTCTCAGTTCCCTTCGAAACCCAAGAGCTATGCATGCTCTCCTTTTTCAAAGGATGGTCACCATACTCATTCCTCTGATCGTGAGGGATTATACACATATAAAAGGTTTAAACCTTCAGTAAAGAAGTAACTATTACTGTTACAGATCCTTTCCATCCGTTCACATTTCTATTTTGGTTTAAATATTAGTTTTCTTTAGCATAATCCCATTCCTGTAGGATTGTCCTTCATTTCCGAAAAGAACTAGTAGGATTCCTCTGCCATAAACTAACATGATTCAAAGTCGTTAGGGTAAAACCCCATCTGAATTTTTAATCTACCTCCTTCTACTTAAGGAATTTATGCAAAAAAAAAATTGTTTGGCAGTAATGTTCTCCACGATCTCATCTTCGCCTTCGCAACCAAGTCTTATGAGTGTACAACAACACGTTCAATTGCACAGTGAATTCAACTTCTTTATTTGGAAACGCTAGCAACACACAGTGTAGATTTCCAAAACATCTATAAACAACAACAGGTTTAATTCCTCTCTTTGGTAGAGGTTTGACTAAGCCTCTTAGGAATGTGGTAAGATAGGGTGTTACCCCTTAAATTCCTCCAAAAATATTTTCATATGACTCATGCATGAACCCAAGCAGGCTAAGTGTTGTTTTCGTGCTCTGATACCAATTTTTAACAAACCTGACCCCGACATGCTCTTTTAAGGGGTGGAGCATAATAATTTCATTTTCCTTAACTCTCTCTAAGTTCCCCTTTCTCCAAATTGCAGGTCCTTCCAAACCCATGGGCTCTTTCCTGGCCCCTTTGAAGAACTCGAAAAACAGGCACTAGATTTCCATGCTAGGCCTCTTCCTTCATATGACCTTGGGTTTTGACCCAGTGCCTACTCAGAGAGTGCTTCAGAGCTTCAGGATCCGACACTTCGGAGAATTCCAAAGTGCTTCTCCACAAAACCTCTGGAGTGATGATCTTCGAAGTACACAATCTGATGCCACGTGTACTCGAAGAATTGACGACTCTGATTTAATTTAGAACTATGGGATTTGAAAGCTCTAGATTCTTCACACACGCAAACCTCCGAGGTGAAATCCTTCCAGAGTCTCAGATCTTCTAACACGCTTCCTCCTCTATTTAACAGTTATGATTGACTCTGACACTTCAGCCTTTAGGAGTCCTCGTGCCTTCACACTTCAATTCTTCCAGAGTCGGTCAACGTCGAGCTGACCACAGTCTAGATCTGATGATCTGAGGGAATCCACGTAACCCCAAATATCTATGGCTCGTAACTTCCGCTCAAGGATCCCTTAGGTCCCATTGTTAGGCCATTCCTAGAGGGACATTTTTCATCCCAAGACACACCGATAAGAATACACGACACCAGCCTCAGGTCATCAATGTTCCCTTACCTTGCCACAAGGTCATCATACCTAGCAATGCCATCACTCGACACATAGTCCCCCACGTTCTCTCAACATAATGCACGTGTCCCCATGATCGAACATTCAATATGGGTCCCAAAGGATCCTTAGATCCACGATCCACACTACTTCACAACTTTGGCCTTCAGGGGTTTTTGTGTTACCAAACCTCTATCCTCCTGAAGTGGTGAACATCGGGTTGACTATATCATAGATTTGAAGGTCGGGATAGCTCCCAGGAATCCTCATATCTATGGCCCAGATTAACTTTGGGGGATTCACCTCCTATACGATGAATATACCCAATTTTTTGGACGCACAAAGTCTGAAGCGCTCGAAGGATTAAAATCCACGTCCCTTCTCCAGATCTGATGACTGTGAAGAGCTTCGACTCCTCTCGAACTAGTCTCATCCATTCGTCTTCAAAACAAAAGGATATTCCCTTTCGAGACTTGAATCTCGCTATCCTTCCTGAGCTTCGTCATCTCGAAACTACTTAGGTGCTTTGCACTATTTCTTCTGAACTTAACACTTAGATGGATCCTTGCACGCACCCCTTACGCTCATTCAAAAACTCTAGAAATTAAGAGGTTCTCAGTCTCTGCTCACCTCGCAGAGAGCCTGTGCATACATGCACTACCTCTCCTGATCTTAATAGACTCCTTCCTCTAGGAGAATCATATCGACTGGGAGTGAAACTATTCCCGAGGTCGACGAACTCACAATTTATTTATTTTAACTTGAGCCACCACAGGGCTCGGGAATTTACGTGTACAAGCCAGATAATTCCTTACTTTCTTAAATACACAATCAGGAAGAATTAAAGGGATACAGTATAACGATTAAGCAAACATGCACATCCCTGCAAAATTCATAGTATATCAAACTTTAATCTATAGTTACAGTTCAATTACAGAGGATATGAGAATACTTATCTATTACAGGTTGCAACCAACTAACTAACTGTGGGTGTTCGCCTTTCCACCCAACCATAGGCTCAAAGGCATTCACTCTTAGCGCTCTGGCCACCCCCATGCCAAGCCATGATATCACCAAGGAATTTATGCCAATTCTCAATGATCCTTTCTCTTTCATGTCTTCTGCGAGGTTTATCAGATGCTTCCTCAGCATCAAGCTCGCGGCCTTCCACTCAAGTCTCATTCTCTATATACTCTCTGAGATTTATCCCTCTATCATGGCCTCGACGAGGTTTATTAGATGCTTCCTCAGCATCAATCTTGCGACCTTCTCTTCATTCTCAGCTGGAGAGATTATCACATTCTCCACTCTTCTCTTTTATTCCCGTACGTGCCTTGCATGCACACCCTTCCTTGAGAAGGTTATCCTTCCTATCCTGTTTCTTCTCTCATAAGGAAACTCGAGTCAGTCTAGGTCTACAGGACCCTATGGTACATCAGGCTAACATTTCTTAGCTAGACCATGCTAAAATTCATGGGGGTGGTTGATGGTTCAACCACCGGTCCTTTCTTCATTAATTGATTTCTCTCATTAGGATCCGGAGGAGGTTTATTATCCTCATCTAAGTGAAATTTGGGTTCATTCGACATAATGAACCCTCTCTTATAGTTTTCACATTCTTTCCTCTAGTGATATCATGGCCAGTACTTTCAAGGCTTCACCCCCCCACAATCAGTTATTGGCAATTCAAACAATAATACATTTACATCGTTCCCATGCCACCACATGGTAATCCTAATTAATGATTAATTACAAGTTGAGGGAAACAAGGGTGTTACACCATAAGACTATTAAATTTGTCAAAAGCCAATATTAATGACCAGGTATGAATAAAGAGATTGTTGATTGTATTTCCAAGTGTTTGGAATGTCAAAAATTCAAATCTAAGCATAGACACCCAGTTGGTCTGCTACAGTCATTACCCATTCCTAAGTGGAAATGGGAAGTTGTAACAATGGATTTCATCACCAAGTTGTCCAAGACAACCAAACAGCATGATTCCATCATGGTGGTGGTGGATAAGCTTACTAAATATACCCACTTTATTCCAGTAAAGCTCACTCACAAGGAAACCAACATTGCTAATATTTATATGAGATAAATTGCTCGACTACATGGTATACCCAAGACAATCGTGTCTGAAAGAGATCCAAAATTTCCATCAAATTTTTGGATATGATTATTCAAAGGATTTGGGACCAATCTGAACTTTAGCACAGCCTATCATCTAGAGTCAGATGGGAAAACATAGAGGGTGGATCAAGTGATTGAAGATATGTTGAGGATGTATGTGATGGATAAACCATCCAAATGAGAGGATTATTTGCATTTAGTGGAGTTTTCTTATAACAATGGGTATAAAGAATCTCTAAAGATGAGCCCATTTGAAGCACTTTATGGCATAAAATCCAACACACGAGTGAGTTAGGATGATGTAACAACCCTCCTCGTTACGACAACAACGCTGATAACAGGTGCAAAATTATTTTTTTTGTTTTAAAGGTGTGTGCGCGCGTGTAGATAGGAAACAGACACCCTGGACTCTACGTCGCCACCCGACGATTATCAATACACAACCACTAAGATCACCACACGAAGACACAAGACGCTCAATAAAACTGCAAGCATTAACTGTCTTAGATACCAGTCGCACAACATAAACACTTAACGACATACTGGGTTAGGCACAGTACGAACACAGAAGGGAGAATCCATAGTAGTAGATTTTATTGTTTCTGCACAGGAAAGCAGGGCGTTTAATCTTAGTTCTCTGCGCTGGAGAGAGAGAAGGTCAGATAGGCTCCTGGCCGACTACTCAGGCGGAAACTAGTAACCTCCGTCAGGTGTGTTGCAAGAGTGGAAACCCTACCTTTAAAGGGCCCAAGACTCTTGATACGGCATTGGGTTCTTCGCACACCAACAAATGCACACACTGACTCACTTACCAGGCTACAAGGAGGTGCCTACATCCTGCCCAACATAAGCAGACTCGGCAAGGCAAGCCAACCAGGTACAACAAATTAACAGACCACCACGACCTCTATGGAAGACGCAAGTCCGAAGGACACCTACAATGGCCCACCCTTAGTTAAGACTCAACATTACCTTCGACTCAAAGGGCAACAAGTGTAGATCAATCACTTCTTTTAAACCGTTAGTCGATGAGTCCTCAATCCAACCAAAGATGAGTACTCGTGATTAATTTCTAAATCTAAATCATAAAATTCATTGCTCTCAGGTTAAGGACCTTACCCTTTTAGGTTGAAAATTAAACATCCTTCTAATGATCAACTTACCATTACATTTATTCGACAACAATATGGTAAACAATTAACAATGTCCTCACGTTCCTAGGATGTCAAGGCTATAGAGAATTTTTCCAAAAGCGAGGATATCACATTTTCAATTTTCGACGATAAAACACCCTGACAACAAAACTACCATGACATCACCATCAAGGCTAGCCTTATTACAATTGTGAATAGAGACCTGCAATTCATCTAACTCCTTTCACAATAAAACTAGAATAACCCTTAACATACTTGATAAACCCTTCACATCTTATTGTTACGCAAATCTTGCAAATAATTTACAATTACCAACCTTTAATTATTATCTAAAACCATAAAGCTGCAATATTCCTTACCCTACAGGATAACCCCCTTACCCCTTTTTATGACTAACCCTTGCGATAATATACAGTTACATAATTTTTCTAGGTTTCAACCATAAAATTTCAATGACCTCTCATGATATAAACATTGCGCCTAAACAAAGGGGAGCTCGCATTCATAAGTTAGCAATGCTAGCATAGAAATCTTTCTTTGCCAGAACCTTACATTCTAATGATATCATTCACAAGGAAATTCCAGAACATTCCCTAATCATAACCATTTTCTAACAATTTAATAAATAACATTACAATTGCAATTAAATGCATTGCAATTAATTAACCTTGCAATTGCGGAACCATTAAATAAATAACCATTAAGTGACCATTTAATAGCATTTAAATAAGAACATTACAATTCCAATTAAATGCTTTGCACTTAATCAACAATGCATCTACTTAACGATTGAATAAATAACCATTAATCAACCACTTTAATAACAATTACAAAAATACATTACAATTACAATTAATAGCTTTGCAATTAATTAACAATGCATCTACGTAACAATTGAATAGATAACCATTAATCAAATAGAGGAATAATTCCTGGTTAAACTAATTATTAACGCAATTCAAGACAACATTGCACCTATATAACCATTAAATCATAAGGAATAATTCCTTTCTCTAATAAATGGCAGGCTGTGTAACGATTAGGTTTTGTGATTACGTTACAGCTGTAGAGAGGTCAAAATGTTAATAACATAACCATTAAATAATAAAATGATAATGACAACCTGGAAGTAATGATTACGCTATTTCCTTTACTGTCTGAATTCGATTAATAACCAGAAATAACGAAATGTTATGAAATATCAATGCAACAATAAATGATAGTATCCGCCTAGAAGGTAGTTATTAAAATGGTTGATAATAACAACCTGGATCTACGCTAACAGTTCACTGCCCTAAGTTGCAATGGCAGTTCAAAGTAGATCAGGAAAATTACATGAATCTAGTCTAAATATTAATGACAAATATCATTAATCATAAACTAATGATGAACCGCTGTAACCATAACAAATAATAGCAACAACTAACGTTTAAAATCTAACCCTAAATCATTCAACTCCACATTCTAAAATCATTAACGCCATCCATAGACGAACTCCAACATTGACCTAATAAGAGTGCAGTAACTAGGTATATCTTATGATGAACCGGTAACTCCCAATTACGCGTATTACCAGACCAATCATAATTAACAGCATGTAAATTATCTAGAATTTGAGGGAACGGAGAGAAAAGTTATTTCATTACGAACAACCCTAAAAGTTGTAACTACTCCCGCCCTGTAACTGAAAGCCGCCTTAAGGTTGCCAGAGAATTGAATGTTCAGGAATTTAAAACTGAACGGTGGAGAGCAACCAGCTTCCAGACACACAGTCCAGGTCGCAAACGAGGGCGGGGCTGGAACCAAAATTTAACACCATGTTCCAAACGAACCAATCAAATACAGTTGGTCAAGAAATGCTCTGAGAACTGTCTTTCATCAATTCCTATCAGCCGTAGGGATTTACTGCCACCCCACTGTCATCCCAGTCCGTCATTCAATTTCACGCTTAGATAAATTATGGCTTTCTACGGTTGCCTAAAACGTTCTACCCATTACCCTCCTGGAGACAATGACTCAAAACCCAGTGCACTAACTGTCTGTAGCGTCTACACAGGTACCACCCTCTTCTGCAACCCTGCAATATAAATATTACAGCCATGAGAGGTTTCCCCTTCAGCATACGCAGGAAAATCGAGGAAGGAAATTCGTGGGAAGATGAAACATGTCTCTTGAGTTTCCAGCGATCCAAGGGAGCATTGGACAGCTAGAGGGCGCACGAAGAGAGAGCCACCCATCACGGGCCTACACCCTGTTAAGATATTCCAAAGCAAGGAGGGGAGTTCGGACTGTCGCGTCAAGGAAAAAGGCGCATAGAGCAATGCTCAAGGTGCAGACGCTCCGAAAGGGCCTACGCTCAGGTAGGAACGCACAGGTGAAGGATTTCCTCAGAGAAGGGTACGCCCAAACTGAGTCGCTCAAGAGGTCGCTCAACACAAATTCTCCAGACACTCCATACTTCATCAATAGATAAATGGCAGTGAGGTTGTCCCAGTAAACTTACAGCTACCTTAACCTTACTCAGGAACTGAAGTGGTGATACAGGGCAAATAAAAACAAGGGGGTTCAAAGCAGAACTGGGAATGACCTGGCCCCCTCCGTGACTAACCCAGGATATCATGCCACAACAAAAAGGGGGTTTTATCAGCCCAGGGCGCGAAGAATATTCAGCAGGGTAACGCGCACAGGGAAGAGAAGGCCGCACCAAATATTTTTACAGCAGATACTATATAAATTGTCGAGTAAATACATAAAACAATCATTAAATCCATTTACAGCCAATGTTCTATGCCAGCATAAACCCTATCTCATTCTACCATAAAAATATGAAAAGCATACCTGTGCCTTTATCGCTTGCAGCAAATGAATCTTTTGCTCCTGCCGCTCTCGCTTGCAGCAAATGAATCCTGTGCTCCTGCTGCTCCTGCTCCTACTTACCAACCGTAGAGGACTCACCGGTACCTCCCAGCCAACGCTAGGGGTACTCTGCTTCCCCCTTAGCCTCCCGAGCCGCAAAGGGGCCACAAACAGTCCAGACAGTACCTAGCTTCCCAGCTCGCCTCCAAGTCTGAGCTACCACTCAAGTCAGCTGGGAAATCCCCAACTCCCACAAGCAATCAGTCCCGTTCCAATTTT